>JAJIBD010006189.1:0-49557 GCA_021461705.1 Cryptotis parvus
ACCAGTGGAAGCTTTCATGTAGCTTTATGTATCTAGACCGAGATGTTGGCAGAAAATGAAGCAGCTCACCCAGCAGGTTCAGCCCCAGATTTCCTGGTAGTTGTGAACTAGTAGAAGTGGCAATTTGAAGTGCTGATGGCTACTGCAAGGTTGGTCCCAGGTTGTAAGAGGAGAGAGTGTGTGTTCACTCAATAAATAAAGCAAGTCCTGCGTCCATGAAATCCTGTTGCTTTGGTCCTTAGATGGTTCCTCCCCCCTACCACTCCTGAGACTGGAACCCTCCATTTTTTGCCTCCCTCTCTCCTCTCCTTGTTTGCTCCCCAGGTTCTCAGGATTTTCTCCTGTCTCCATTGTATATCTTTGGGAGACAGAGGAACCTCCCCGAATCAACTCAGGCACTGCAGAGCGCCCTGGATAGGAAGTCTCGTTTCACAAGCTTCCTGATTATAAAGAATGGTAGTGGATTTGGCAGGCTAAAAAGGCTTCTTCTTAGGTTCCTTTTTACTTGGTTTCATGATTCTGTCACTCTTTAGAGATCAGTTATTTGGAATCACCAGAGTTCTTTTTTTTCCAAAAAAAGTATCACTGTCTTTCCGTTCATCGTCGATTTGCTCAAGTCAGATCATGGGAATGAGGTCTATAATTATTACTGGTATCTGGCATATCAAATACAATACGGGTAGCTTGCCAGGCTCTGCCGGCGTGAGTAGCATACTCTTGTAGTCATCTCAAAATCCAGCATTTATTGATGAACTTTGCGCAGCCACTTGTAGCGGCTTACGAGCCGTCTTATTAGGCTGGTCTGCTGGGTGGACTTCTGACGAGGGAGAAGTCCGGAAAAATATACTTCTCCCCCCAAAAGTACATTTCCATAAAATGAATTTTAACTTTGTGAAATCAGAGCTGCTACTGGCTCTCCCTGTGACCAGACACTCACGAGGCATCCGGGAGGGATGGTGGGTTCTAGCCCTGGCCCACCACCCCAGCAGAGCCTTTGCAACAAGTCAGATGACCCCACTCCATGGAGGGCCTCCATTTTCCACATTTGGACTTCTCTCTCATCAGAACTCACCCAGCAGACCAGCCTATCACAGCCCGGCTCATCGAGTTCCGCCCTGCAGCAGTCTTTTTTAAATCCGGCTCAGGTATGCCAGGTCCAGAGCCCCTGCAGACATGGGGCAGAGCTGCTACTGGCTCTCCCTGTGACCAGCCACTCACGAGGCGCCCGGGAGGGGATGGTGGGTTCTAGCCCTGGCCCACCACCCCAGCACTTCCGCAAACAAGCCAGACGACCCCCACTCCTGAGGGCCTCCATTTTCCACATCCAGACTTCTCTCGTCAGAGCACCACCCAGCAGACCAGCCTGTCAGTGCCCGGCTTGCCGCCGCAGTTCATCAATAAATGCTGGACTTAGAGATGCCTACAAGAGTATGCTACCTGTACCGCAGAGCCTAGCAAGCTACCCGTGTTGTATTTGATATGTCAAATACCAGTAACAATTATAGACCTCATTCCGGAATGGATTGAGGTTCTTTATGTTCCTGGAGCAAGCAGATGACCTTGGGCTCTACTAGCATGAGACAGGACATATGGAGATGTTACTGGGGCCCGCTCGAGCAAATCGATGATGAGACGGGAAGACAGTGTGAAATCGAAAGAAGAAATACATGGAGGTAAGCCCCATTAGAAAACTAAATGGGAAAGCAAGATGACTGGGGTAGTGTGGTGATTTCTGTTGTCCAGGTTTTGATAAATGAAAGATGATGGTAGGTATCTGTGCTACTTCTTCAGGGTTTGAGAAATGAAAGATGATGTAGGTATCTGAGTGGAAATGTTTTATTCAAAAAGGAGAAGCTCACATATAAATAAGAACCTTACCAATATTTACAATCAGAAACTCTCAACATGCTAACCTAGAAAAATTATGTAAACTTCTGGTCATCCGGGTGACTCTATGTTATAACAGTCACTGTCACTGTCACTGTCTTCCTGTTCATCATCGATTTGCTCAAGCGGGCCCCAGTAACATCTCCATATGTCCTGTCTCATGCTAGTAGAGTCCAAGGGCATCTGCTTGCTCCAGGAACATAAAGAGCCTCAATTCATTCTGGAATGAGGTCTATAATTGTTACTGGTATTTGGCATATCAAATACGACACGGGTAGCTTGCCAGGCTCTGCCGTGCAGGTAGAATACCCTTGTAGTCATCTCTAAGTCCAGCATTAATTGATGAAAAGCAAAGTCACAGCGGCCGCGAGCTGGGCTGTAATAGGCTGGTCTGCTGGGTGGAGTTCTGACGAGAGAGATGTCGGATGTGGAAAATGGAGGCCCTCATGGAGTGGGGGTCATCTGGCTTGTTGTGAGGCTCTGCTGGGGTGGCAGGCCAGGGCTTGAACCTGCCATCCCTCCTGAGCACCTCGTGAGCGGCTGGGCATAGGGAGAGCAAGTAGCAGCTCTGCCCCATGTCTGTGAGTTATAATAACAGTATTTGGTCAATTTGGTAGAAAGAACAAAAGTAGTGAGTTTTGTGTGAAGCTATTTGAATAGCTTTGAAAACAGCAGAGAAAAACAATTAGTGGCTTTCTGATCTCTGAATAACTGTCGTGATAGAAATTCTTGACCATGAAGAAATTTTTTTAAAGAATGAAGTTGCTAAGGTAAAGATCAATAAAACTCCTCAAAAAGAAATAGGATAAGGTAAAATGCTGGTCCAGAGACTCTCACACATGGGGCAGAGCTGTTCCTTGCTCTCCCTGTGCACAGCCATTCATGAGGCAGTCGGGAGGCATGGCGGGTTCTAGCCCTGGCCCACCACCTTGGCAGAGCCTCACAACAAGCCAGGCCACCCCCTCCTCACTCCACGGGCGCCTCCATTTTCCACATCTGGACTTCCCTCTCGTCAGAACTCCACCCAGCAGACCAGCCCATCACAGCCCGGCTCATGCGGCAAGCGGCCATGTGGTTCATCAATAAATGCTTGACTTAGAGGTGTCTAAAAGAGTTTGCCTCCCGCACGGCAAGCCTGGCAAGCTTCCCGTGTTGTATTTGATATGCCAAATTCCAGTAACAATTATATTAGTCATTCCAATGACCTCATATCCAATGGATTGAGTCTCTTTATGTTCCTGGAGCAAGCCGATGCCCTTGGGCTCTACTGGCATGAGACAGGACATATGGAGATATTACTGGGGCCCGCTCTAGCAAATCGATGATGAACGGGAAGATTGTGATCGTGATCTTGAAAATGAAATAGAGAGAAAATATTATGAATTGGATGTAACTTGATTTTTTTCTTAGTAAGAAATAGTTGAGAATAATGGCTATATGTTTATCTTTTATCTCATGTATCTTCTGCCTGATTAAAATTAACTAAAATTTTCATGCTTAGAATTTTACTCCTCATTAATCACAGCAGCACAGAATACACGATACGTTTTCATGCTGGAGATCAGCTATCTGGGTAGGCAAAAGCATGTCTGTGAGCAATTGGGAAAGTTGCCATCCAAAATTAGAGTTGATGTGTGGGAGACGCCATTGGTGGTCCACCCTACAGCTCCCTAATCCTCCTTTCCTGACTAGCAAATTTTGATACTGTTCATATTCTCATGCACATGGGCCGCGTTTTCTTAGGCTAATCAAGGCAGGACAGTTTTAGTCCTGGAGTGGAAGGGACACGTGAACCGGTTTCTGACCCATAGCTTAGAAATGGGTGCATGGGGACTCTGAGAAAGAATTTCTTCCTACTGAAAATAGGCACATGTGAGAAGAAAAATGCTTCCATGTCTTTCCTGACTTTGAATATCACCGTCTGGAAAGGTGATGCTATCTTAGGACTGAGAAAGACAAAATCATATCAGAGAATATGACCCAAAGTGTTCATACTTTTAAAAAGTTTAATTACAATTTTTTTTAGCGCTTATGATATAACTAACTTTGGAAACATGCAACTCCAGCTTCGAATTAATAGAAATAGCACATGATGTCTCTGTTATCTTTTAAAAATTTATTTGAGGCCCTGTGGTTTTAGAATACTGTTGATGACAGGGTTTCATCCTGCTCTGCTCCAGCTCCTCTGGGCCTGCTCCCTCCCCCACTGTCCCAGTGCTCCCTCCCAATGGGCCCTCCTCCTCACCACGTCTCATCTTTCCCATGGTAAGCTCTGGAGACCAGTTCTCTGTGACTAAAGCTTTTTATTTTGTTATTTTCAAGCAAAAACCAGACCATCAGATACAAAATTGACCTGATTGTATAAAAAGTGTGTTCACTATAGAATCAAACAATCATTAATCTGAACTGATGCTCTACCAATTAGTGAATATATGCTCTTTTCAGATGGTACTTAACCTTTCTAAGTAAGTTTCCTTATAGCCAAAATGGTGATAATAATGAACACTCCCCAGGATTCTGAAAACACTAAATGGCACATCGCGTTTACAGCAGTTAACAGAATGTCAGCTTTGGTGAACTCACAGCATTTTCAGAGTTTGTGCTGGTTTCTGTTAAAAGGTTTGTGACCATAAGCAGTGGGGCGCTTTTGGCAGTTCTATCTAAGGAAAGAAAAAAAGCATAAAGAAAAGTAAATGTTCTCATCTGGTCTGACCAGTCCTAGTCTATTCTACTTAAAAAATGGCCCTTTAGTTCCCTCACTAATTATCACAGAAGAATCAGGAACAAAGGAACACTCATAGATATCTCTTCAGTGGACAACTTGTAAAATCTAGACAGGTATTGTGGAGACTTATGTATATTGGGATTAAGTGATCTCTTGGCTATTTTGTATAGTTTTGAAATTGAGCAAGATAGGAGATAAGATGTAGAGAGAGCAGCAGGTTAACTTTTTGGAGAGACAGAAGAAAAAAAGGTCTAAATTAGATGAGTGCTGCCCCTTGAGGTATTGCAGGTGTGGCTGCAGTGCCCGGCTGCATTGGCAGGTGGCATTCAGGAGACAGGCTCTGCCCGTGGGCGCTGGATGGTTGATGGTCTGACATAGAAAAAGACTGGGTCCCCAGTGATGAACCCAGAGCCACAGCAGAGCCTGGCAAACTACCTGTGGTGTATTCGATATGCCAAAAATAGTAACAATAATGGACACATTCCCAACAAATGGAGATGTTACTGGTGCCCGCTTGAGCGAATAGATGAACAACAGGAAGACAAGTGACAAGTGACAAAAGTGTTCCCTCAAGTGTGGTATTTTTTTTCCTCTGAGTTTTCAGTTATCCGCTTTTAATCTTGTTCTGAAAATATGAACAATAAGAAACTTAAGAAGAACCCAGATCTATATAATTTTCAAGTACTATGATTGTTCTATTTCATGTAAACTATTATTGTTAATCTGAGTCTAATTTGCAAATTAAATTTTATGATACTTCTGTTTATAGAAAAGCTGTATATGTGGAGTTCTATACTACCCACAGTCTCAAGAATCTAAGGGGAGTTCTGGAATCGACTGGAAATGAAGGAGAACAAAGTCAACAAGTCATGGCATTTCTGGAGCTGCATCTCTTGTCCTCATTTTCATAGTAACTCCCTGTAATCCCGTCAAATGGTATAAGGAGAGGATTTAGAAACAGTTGTATTTTTTTCACCTCTATGCTCCTGAAACCCTTTTATCTCAGAAATTCTTGAAATAATGTTGACCCTGAGAGAATCTTTAGTTCCTAAAGCTTATGCTTCCACACCTGCTGTGAGGGAGGCGGGGGTGTCAGAGAGCATAAGCTGAGCTCTCTTCAATGCCTCAAGGTGGAAATTTCATGACACATCTGAAAGTGCTGTGGCTCCAGGGGGACTCCATTGCTGCCCATCCATCTATATCAACTCCTTTGCCCTCGAGGTTGGAGAGGAACAAGGGTGAACTGAGTTTCACCCAACAACCTCTCAGCACCTGACATAACACCCAATGATTTCAGCACTGCACGATAAAATCTAGCTTCAGAGGCTACCAGCCACCTCAGTTACCTTAAGATTGCATCAGCTTCACCTGAAGTGCTAGTTAATAATGCAGTTTCCAGGGACAGTCTGGTAAAACATTTATGTGGCTTCCAGAAACGGACATTTGCAATAAACATCCTCACCAATCCTAATACAGATGGCCCAGGAATGACATCACACTAAACAAACAAACAAAATATGCTCAGGCCAGTTTGCCATCATCAAGTCATTCTCTTCTTGCTTCTCCAATTCCCAAGATTTCCTCTCCACAGAAACATATCATTGTATTTTTTGTATGAGATTTGAAAAGCTCTCTTTAAAAATTAGATGGCGCAGGATTATGTTCTGGAATTAGGACCTTGTCCTAGAGGACTTTGAGGAGCAACATGTTTTTCCTTGGAAAAGTCAACACCACTGGAATACATCTTCTAGGCCCACTAGTTCTTCCTCCTGAGCCTAGGGTGCTCACTTCTCTTTGGAGTGAGTGGGATTTGTCCGAGAGTAAAATGAGTGTGGTAGATAAGAAATAAATTTATTTTGAATAAGTTGTTTAGGGACAAACAAATATTTAGTGACGTGGGTGGGAAGAGATCCCTGCTTCCCTTATGTCAGCCCCACCGGAGCACTGAGTTGGGGCGAGTGTGTTGACTAGTACTCGCCTAAGAGAGAAGGCCGGAAGGGCAGAGCAAGCCTTGTGGTCTTAAGCATTGTGACAACGTGGTTTCATCGGACTTTTTCTCCTAGTTATTCATCATACATTGACAAAACAGGTTGAATGGGTATCAGGAGAGATTTTTGAATGGGAAAAACAAACCCATGCATCTCAAATGTATCCATTTCATGAATTCATGGAGCTCCCAACTTATCTGAAAGCTTGAAGTGAAAGCTTTCAGATGTCTTTATGCTTGAGTGTATATTTATATGAAATGGACATCAGGTACAGCGTGATCCAGCAAAAGTAAGATCTGGGCTGAATAAAGCATCAGCTAACTATAGCTTCCCTCTGCAGCCAGCCGTCTGAGTTCAAATCGAGTTTCCAGCCTTTCTGCCAGACTCACCTATAAGCTTGTGGGTTCAGAAGAGAGATTTTTAAATATCTGACTCAGTTTCCTGTGGCTCAGTTCCAAACATCCAAAACATAAATCTGGCTACTGTGAGTAATGAATAAGGGACTATGAATAAAGTCCTTACCTGGCACAATGAGTTTTATTGGTGTTATAATTTCTAGCCCTTATCTTAATGAATGATGCCTATACTCTTCACCTATTTAGCTAGAATGCTGAAATTACAGCATGTTGCTAAATAGAGTAAAAAATTCCAGTAAGAATTGATCTTAAGATTATAAACCCCATGTTTCATAAAGGAAAAATAAAAACAAAGCAGAAATAAAAGCATTTTGAAAGAAATAATTGTGATTGAAGTTTAGAGGGTTTGTCTAAAGATTTTCTTTTATTAAAATATTTTTTATTAATCCAGACTGTGATTTACACACAGCTAATAGTGGTGTCTCATAATCTACTGCTAGTGTTCCCTAATATGTGCTCACACCAGCATCACCACAGCTTTTATTAGAAGCCCCTTAAAAGAGTTTCACCTTCCAAAGTGTTTCTGAAATCTTCCTGCAAACTAGAGTCTTGGGGCACTTTACTAGAGATTTCTGGACCCCATGAGGTACAGAAACAGCAACTCCAAGGAGACACTATTCATAGTGGTGGAGTATTTCCAATGTTTCTTGGAGATTTCTTAAGTAAGACTTAGTTTTAGGAACCAGTTAGTTTATATTACAAAATTTGTATTCCTTATCCTTTTATTGAAGTCCATTGGCTTTTATTTTTGGCTTTTTTGGGTCACACTCAGTGATGCTCAGGTGTTACTCCTGGCTCTGCACTTCGGAATTACTCCTAGTGGTGCTTGGGGACCATATGGGATGCCGGGATTGAACCCAGGTCGGCCACGTGCAAGACAAATGCCTGCCCAGCTGTCCTATCGCTCCTGCTCCAACGCTCCTGGGACCCAGGAGTGTTAGCATTTGCTCACTGTCTTCACTTCTCTCCACTCATCGCCCTCGTCCCTCTGCTCAACTCTCCTCCTGCCTGGGAGCACCGCCCTTTCTCTGTGACCCACTTACTCACTAATCCGCTTTCTGTCCTTCTGAACTTTGTATCCAGGGGTCAATTTTGTTTGATTAAAGTCAAATACTTAAAGATATTTGACGTTTTCAGATTTGTACCTTTCGATACTCTACCACAAAGACTTAGTTTGGGGTTTTAAAATGTAGTTTCACAACCAGTATGCCCGAGAACTGATGACTGGATAAAGAAACTGTGGTACATCTACACAATGGAAGACTATGCAGCTGTCAGGAAAAATGAAGTTATGAAATTTGCCTATAAATGGATGGACATGGAAAGGATCATGTTGAGTGAAATTAGTCAGAAGGAAAGAGAGAGACATAGAATGGCTGCATTTATTTGCATGACATAAATATACCAGGTGATCTTACCAAAAGTGGAAATTACCACAAGCGTGGGAGTCAGAGGTTAGGTAAGATAGAGAAGGGAACGTGTGAATAGATGTCAAAAGGTCTGATACCAACATAGAACTGAGCATTAAATACAGACAAAAAATGAAAATGATGGCTTCTAAGTGTACATAGTGCAACCCACAATGTGTAGGAAAAGGAAGAGAGAGAGAGGGAGAGAGAGAGAGGAGATAAAGAACCTGCCATTTAGGCAGGACGTGGGAGGGGGGAGGGAATTGGGTACATGGATGGTGGTTGAGGAGCACTGTTGGAGGGCGGGTGCTGGAACACTGTGTGACCGAAACCTCCAAACGTGAACAACATTGTAATTGTATATCTCACGGTGGTATAATAAAATGTTAAAAAAATAATAAAATGTAGTTTCATGGGCAGAGTGAGTTGACAGCCATGCTCTGAACCAAATGAACTGTGCTTTTCTTTTTACGTTTGAGAGTTAATTCACAGAACACAAAATTCATTCTATTGAGGATCAACTTCGCTTGACTTTTCTTCTACATTTTGGGTAGGGTTGGGTCTGTGTTCAGGACTTCTTCCTGCTTCTGTGTTCAAGGATCATTCCTGGCAGAAACCGTAGGTGGTGCTGGCGACAGTGTGTGCAAGGCAACCGAACCTTCCTTGTGTGCTATCCTCTGATTTTCAAATCATCACATTTTTAGTACTATTATTCCATAATATTTTTATCATTCAGAAAAGAAATCTCATCTATTATGAATTCTTTCTCCCTGTTGTCTAACATCACATCTAGTTGCTCACCTTCTGTCCCTTTGGATTTGTGATTTTGGACATTTCATATAAATGGAATTATATCTTATGTGTCATTCTTTGTGGTCTCTCTTATGCAGCATAATATTTGAAAACATTACTTGGTTCATTCATGTTATTAGCATGGCCAACATTTCATTTGCTTCTATGGGCAAATCATTACATGGCTATAATCACATTTTTGTGCACACATTCTGTGTATCATATTTTGTTTGTCTATTCTTCTGTAAGTTCACCTCTAGGACAGCTCCAGCTTAATCCATTTTAAATGGCATAACTTTTATGTAAAAGTTCTTGATATACATTTTGATCCCTTGACTCTAATCTCAAGTAGAAAGTTGGGTCATATAGTAGCTCTGTTTAACCTTGTGAAGATTTCCAAATAGCTTCCCAGAGCACACATACAATTTTACATTCCTCTTATCAATGTAGGAGGGTTAAGATCTTTCTACATATCCTAGTCATGTTCATGGACTCATGCTATGTGGATTTTAGGAGAGAAAATTAAGGATTCTAGGAAGGCAATAGAAATGCCATCTTATCTAGCAATTCCACTCAGGTATTTAAAGAATATAAAAAAAAGCCTACTAATTTGAAAAGATCTCTGAACCTCCAAATTTATTGCACCATTTTGGAAGAAAGTATGTAAAGTACCTACGAGCTCACCCACAAAGTTGTGGGATGGACTCAGAATTCCTAGATAGTAAAATTGTGGGATCACAATTTTAAAAAAAAGTTTAAAAAAGTAATGACTTTATCAATGCCATTGCCATATATGGGCTGCTATGTTACAAATTACTCTCCACTGAGGAGGCGAAAAGGAAGGAGACGAGAATGCTTCTAGCCTGATAGCAGACTGGGACCCCTGGCATGAACCCAGAGTCATGGCAGAGCCTGGCAAACTACTCATGGTGTATTCGGTATGCCAAAATCAGTAACAATAATGGATCTTATTCCCAATGATTGGAGACATTACTGGCGCCGGCTTCAGCAAATTGATGAACAATGGGAAAACAAGTGAGATAAGTGACACAAGTGAAAATTGTGGGATATACTGTTTATTTCAGAAGATGCAATTGTGCTTTATTTGCAACGCATGGATGGAACCTGAGTTTACGTTTTGAGAAATAAGTCAGAAAGTGAAAGACACTTACTGAATTGTTTATCTCATATGTAAATTATAATTTTAATAAACCAACAAATCACAAGAAAAATAGTTCTTAGACTCTGAAAAATATGCTGGTTACCAGAATGGGAGGGGAGAGAGTGGAAGAATGGGGTAAAGAACCTCTTTAGGAAGCTAAGGGTGGTTACAATGAATCTAATCATTTATTAGAAGCTGTACTACAAATTATATATAGTTTTGTAACCAGTGACAAGTCTACTAAATGTTAAGCAACACAAAAGGAAGTGTCAAAAATCAAAAGGAAGTTGATTTTTAAAGCTAATTTGTATGAAACTACTATTTTATCACTATGGTATTTTTTTACGAGTGATTTTTAATAGCTTTTCATAGAACACCGTGAGATAAGTTACAGAGCATGATTGGGTTTAGCCATATGATGTTACAGCACCCATCCCTCTACCAGTGCACATTTCCCACTACCAGTGTTCCCAGTTTCCCTCCCTTGCCCCACCTCCCACCAGCCCCCATGGCAGGCAATTTCTTCTCGCTCTCCCTCTCTCTTTGCACATTGTGGTGTACAATACATACATTTAGGGGCTAGTAATCAGTTTTCCAATAATAGTTGGAAACGGCAATGCAATGCTTGAACTGAGTATTGAAAGTAGACAGAGATATGCATGATAATGTTGTAGCTCTTTCTAGCCAGAAGCACGTAGGGTAGCAGGAGGACAATATAAGTTCATTTTGATGACTAAAATTTTTTTTTAATTTTTTAAAATTTTTTTAATTAAACATTTTATTATGCCATCGTGAGATATACAATTACAATGTTGTTCATGTTTGGAGGTTTCGGTCACATAGTGTTCCAGCACCTGCCCTCCACCAGTGCCCATTTCCCACCAGCAATGTCGCCAATTCCCTCCCCCCTCCCATAGCCTGCCAAAATGGCAGGTTCTTTATCTCTTTTCTCTCTCCCTCTCCCTCCCTTCCTTCTCCTACACATTGTGGGTTGCACTACATACACTTGGAAGCCATCATGTGCATTTTTTGTCTATATTTAATGCTCAGTTCTATGTTGGTATCAGCCCTTTTGACATTTATTCACACATGTTCCCTTCTCTGTCTTACCTAACCTCTGACTCCCTCACGTTTGCGGTAATTTCCACTTTTGGTAAGACCACCTGATATATTTATGTCATGCAAATAAATGCAGTCATTCTATGTCTCTCTCTTTCCTTCTGACTAATTTCACTCAACATGATCCTTTCCATGTCCATCCATTTATAGGCAAATTTCATAACTTCATTTTTCCTAAGAGCTGCATAGTCTTCCATTGTGTAGATGTACCACAGTTTCTTTATCCAGTCATCAGTTCTCGGGCATACTGGTTGTTTCCAGGTTCTGGCTATTGTTAATAGTGCTGCTATGAAAATAAAAGTGCGGATTGTGTTTCTGCTGTGTGTTTTTGGCTTCCCAGGGTATATTCCCAGGAGTGGTATGGTTGGGTCAAAAGGGAGCTCAATTTCTAGTCTTTGGAGCAATGTCCATATTGTTTTCCAGAAAGGTTGTACAAGCCGACATTCCCACCAACAATGTATGAGAGTCCCCTTTTCCCCCACATCCACGCCAGCACTTGTTGCTTTTACCCTTTTGGATATGGGCCAGTCTCTGTGGTGTGAGGTGATATCTCATTGTTGTTTTGATTTGCATCTCTCTGATGATTAGTGATGATGAGCATTTTTTCATATGCCTTTTGGCCATTTGAATTTCTTCCTTGTCAAAGTTTCTGTTCATCTCTTCTCTCCATTTATTAATGGGGTTGGCTGTTTTTTTTTCTTATATAGCTGTACCAGAGCCTGATATATTCTGGATATTAACCCCTTATCAGATGGGTATTGGGTGAATATTCTTTCCCATTCTGTGGACTATCTTTCTATCTTGGTCACTTTCTTTTCGAGGTGCAGAAGCTCTTTAGTTTCATGTAGTCCCATATGTTTATCTTTTCTTCTAGTTGCTTTGTTAATGGTGTTTCACCTTTGAAGATGTCTTTGCTTCAATGTCGTGGAGGGTTTTTCCTATATTTTCTTCAATGTACTTTATGGATTCAGGTCTGATATTGAGATCTTTAATTCATTTTGATCTGATTTTTTGTGCAAGGTGTTAGACACAGGTCCAAATTCATTTTTTTTACATGTAGCTGTCCAGTTTTCCCAGCACCACTTGTTGAAGAGGCTTTCCTTACTCCAGTTTGGACTCTTTGCACCTTTATCAAAGATTAACTGATCATGTCTTTGAGGGTGGGTATCAGGATACTCAACTCTATTCCATAGATCCACAGGTCTGTTTTTATTCCAGTACCACGCTGTTTTAATTACTGCTGCTTTGTAGTACAGTTTGAGGTTGGGAAAGGTGATCCTCCCATCTTCTTTTTCCCAAGGATTGCTTTTAGCTATCCATGGGGGGTTTATTATTCCATACAAATTTCAGGAATGTTTGGTCAATTTTTTTTAAAGAATGTCATGGGTATCCTTATAGGAACCGCATTGAATCTGTACAAAGCTCTAGGGAGTATTACCATCTTGACAATGTTAATTCTCCCCATCCATGAGCAGGGAATGTGTTTCCATTTCCTCGTGTCCTCTTTTATTTCTTGAAGCAGTGTCTTGTAGTTCTCTTTGTATAGGTACTTTACACACTTGGTTGAGCTGATTCCTAGGTATTTGATTTTCTGTGGTACAATTGTGAATGGAATCGATTTCTTAATATCCCTTTCTTCTCTTTCATTATTTGTGTATAGGAAAGCCACCGACTTTTTGGGTATTGATTTTGCACCCTGCCACTCTACTATGCATATCTATTGTTTCTAAGAGTTTTTGGGTCGAGAGTTTAGGGTTCTCTAAGTATAATATCATGTCATCTGCAAATAATGATAGCTTGATTTCTTCCTTGCCTATCTGGATGCCCTTAATGTCCTTTTCTTCTCTGATTGCTATGGCGAGTACTTCCAGTACTATATTGAATAAAAGAGGTGAGAGAGGGCAACCTTGTCATGTTCCTGATCTTAAGGGGAAGGCTTTCAATTTTTTCCCCATTGAGAATGATACTCACTGTGGGCTTTTGGTAGATGGCTTTGACTATCTTGATGAAGCTTCCTTCAATTCCCATTTTCTGGAGGGTTTTAATCATGAATGGGTGCTGGATCTTGTCAAATGCTTTTTCTGCATCTATTGATAGGATCATATGGTTTTTATTTTTTCTCTTATTGATATGATGTATTATATTGATTGATTTGCGAATGTTGAACCATCCTTGCATTCCCGGGATGAATCCTACTTGGTCATGATGTATGATCTTTTTGATGAGTCTTTGGATTCTGTTTGCTAGTATTTTGTTGACGATCTTAGTATCTATGTTCATCAAGGAGATTGGTCTGTAGTTTTCCTTCTTTGTGTTGTCTCTCCCTGCTTTGGGTATCAGGGTGATGTGTGCCTCGCTAGAAGCTGTTTGGGAGTGTTTCTGTTTCTTCTATTTCCTGGAAGAGCTTGAACAGGACAGGCAGTAGGTCCTCCTTAAAGGTTTGGTAGAATTCGCTAGTGAACCCATCTGGACCTGGGCTTTTATGTTTGGGCAGACTTTTAATTACTGTTTCAATTTCCTCGATGGCGATATGTTTATTCAGGTATTGGAGGTCTTCTTGTTTCAATCGTGGGAGGTTATAGGACTTCAGAAATTTATCCATTTCTTCTAGGTTCTCATGTTTCATGGCATACAGGCTCTCAAAGTAATCTTTGATGATCTTTTGGATTTCTGTCTTTTCTGTTGTGATGTCACCATTTTCATTTCTGATTCTGTTTATTTGGGTTCTCTCTTTCCCTGTCCTTACAAGTCTTGCCAGTGGCTTGTCGATCTTGTTTAATTTTTCAAAGAACCAGCTCTTGGTTTCATTAATCTTTTGGATTGTTTTTTTTTTTTTTTTGGTTTCCAGCTCATTGATTTCCTCCCTAAGTTTTATTATTTCCTTCTTTCTGCCTGGGTTGGGCTTCTTTTGTTGGTCTTTTTTCTAATATTTTCAGCTGTGAGGTCAGGTTATTTATGTGGGCCCTTTCTTCTTTCCTTATGAATGCTTACAGAGCTATGAACTTTCCTCTTAGCACAGCTTTTGCTGTGTCCCACAAGTTCTGATAGTTGGTATCTTCATTGTCATTTGTTTCTAGGAATCTTTGGATTTCCTGTTTGATTTCTTCTATGACCCATTTGTTGTCCAGCAGTGAGCTGTTTAGTTCCCTCCTGTATCTGGAGCATGCTTTCTTCAGTTCAGGGAACTTCTCAGCGATGATAGCTTTGACATTTCTTCTTCATCAGGGTTTTCTTCTTGCCCTTCTGGGACCCCAATGATGCATATGTTGTTCCTTTTTGGCTTCATCCTGATTTTCTCTGGTAGTGTTCGTTGATTGTGAGTCTTTTTTCCATCTTCTGATGTTGTCTACAGAATCTCTGAACCTCGTCTTCGAGATCACTAATTCTTTCTTCAGTAGCTGTTACTCTGCTTTGGAGACCTTCTCCTGTGTTTTTCAGTTCACTTACCTCATTTTTAATATCTGTCATTTCTGCTTGTACTTTGGTCTGAAATTTACTCAATTCTGCTCTCATGTCCTCTTGTATTTCATTCTTTGTATTCCATTGTTTCTTTGAGTTCCTTGTGAATCTTTAACAGTTTCTTCCGAAACTCCTTTTCAGAGAGGTTATATAGCTCATCATTATTGCTTGACTCATCTGTATTAGTGACTTCAGTTGTAGAGCTTGAAGGAATTCTGTGTTGCTTTACCATAATGACTATCGTAGTTTGAAAATGTGTGTTCTGGGTAACTAGTCAATAGAGTTAGTAGGTGCCTGAATTACTTTGCAGTTAGGGATGTATAGCAAAGAATGTAGGGGCAAATGCTCAGTGGTATCTCAGGTAGATAGATATTACTTCACGCGGATGCACCTAGCGGCGTCTGCACGGTTTAGAATTTTTGGAGTGTCGGTGGGTGGTTCTGGAGTCAGGGGGTCGAGGTGGAGGTAGTCTAGTGGAAGATCCGAAATAGCTGGGTGTGGCTTGGTCCCCTTCTCAAACTTCCAGCCCTTTACCTGGAAAGGAGTGGCTTTGCGGCCTGCTCGCCCGGGGAATGCACCTGGTGGGGAGAGCGGGGAGCTGCTGGTTGTTGGGGTGGATGGCTTCAGGAGGGCGGTCCAAGGAAGCTGGGTGTGGCTTGGTCCCCTTCTCAAACTTCCAGCCCTTTATCCTGGAAAGGAGTGGCTCAGGGCCTGCCTGCCTCGGGAACACACCTGGTGGGGAGCGGGGAGCTGCTGGGTGTCGGGGTGGATGGCATCAGGAGGGTGCTCTGAGGAAGCTGGGTGTGACTTGCCACACTGGTATTTTGATTTTAATTAAGATAGTTTCATTTTGAACTCGTTGAACACATTTAGAACCTAGATTTCAGGCAAAATAAATTAACATCATTCTGACATCAGTCTCACTGCTTATGAACCTGTTGATCTTCAGTGAAGACTACTGAAATTCATTGGAAGATCTCAGATCACTTGATCACTTGATCACTTGACATCCCATTATTCATCGATTTGCTTGAAAGCGCACCAGTAAAATTTCCATTTGACCCCTATTGCGTGCCATTGTAGCCCAATGACATCTGTTTGCTTCAGGAATATGAAGAGCCTCATACAATTTGTTTAGGATCTTGATGAAGAAGTCTGATCATCTTGTAGATGGACAGCCACATGATCTTTTCACATCCCGTGGGATCCAGTCTGTCACGGCTGTAGTCCAGTGGTCATCCCCAAATCACATTACATGTCCAGCCCATCTGATTTTAAATGCCTTGGCAAATGAGACAGCATCCCTGACTCTGGATCATTGATGGAGGTCGAACTCCGGATTCCTTCTTCCACTTGAGTGAGGTATGATATTCCTAGCATAGCTCTTTCGATTCCTCTTTGGGAGACCTAAATAGTGTTCTCATTCTGCTTTCGTAGGGCCCAGGTCTCTGAGGCATATGTTAATGCAAGAAGAACGGTGGAGTTGAAGAGATGTGCCCGGAGCTGGAGGTTCTTTGTCCTTTTAGCTATTTCTTCGATGTTTTTGAAGGTGTTCCATGTCACTCTCTGACTTCCTGACCTAGGTACAAATAATTGCTGCATTCAGAGATGTTTGTTCTGTTGAGAGTGAATGGAGCCTCTGGAACTAGTTTGTTTTTCATGAACATTGTTTTGTTGATATTCAGCTGTAGACCTATCTTTCCACATTCTTGGTCAATGTCAGTCAGCAATTGTGCCACTTGGCTATTGTTTGGTGTTATTAAAATGATGCCATCAGTGAAGTGGAGGTGGTGTAGTTGCCGACCATCTACACTCCCATTCCTTCCCATTCTAATTGTCACATGACATTCTCGAGGGTGGCAATGGAGAGTTTCAGTGAAATGGTATCACCCTGTCAAACCCCTCTTTTTGACATCAATGATCACTTCCTTGATCCAGAGACTCTTAGGCATGGGGCAGAGCGGTTCCTTGCTGTCCCTGTGCCCAGCCGTTCATGAGGCAGTCGGGAGGCATGGTGGGTTCTAGCCTTGGCCCACCACCCCGGCAGAACCTCACAACAGGCCAGACGACCCCCCCACCCACTCCATGGGTGCCGCCATTTTCCACATCCGGACTTCCCTCTCTTCAGAACTCCACCCAGCCGACCAGCTCATCACAGTTTGGCTCATGCGACGCGCACCCTGCAAGTTTCATCAATAAATGCTTTATTTGGAGGTGTTTAAATAATATGCCTCCCACCACGGCAAGCCTAGCAAGCTGCTCGTGTTGTATTTGACATGCCAAATGCCAGTAACAATTATATTAGGTCATTCCCATGACCTAATATAATGGTTTGAGGCTCTTTATGTTCCTGTAGCAAGCCGATGCCCTTTGCTCTACTGGCATGAGACAGGATATATGGAGATATTACTGGTGCCCGCTCTAGCAAATAGATGATTAACGGGAAGATCGTGATCGTGATTGTGATCGATCACTTCCTTGTAGAATGGTGAGATCCTGGTGGTGAATCTGTAATACGAAGGATCTTGATGTATTGGGTTTGAACACCATATTTAGCTAGGGCTTCTATAACCGCTTCAGTCTCCACAGAATCAAAGGCTTTCTTTAAATCAATGAACATGAGACAGAGTGGCATTTTTGAACTCCCTACACACTTCAATGAGCTTGGTTACTGTGTGGATATGGTTGATTGTGCTGAATCCTTTCCGGAAGCCAGCTTGCTCGCATGGTTGTCCTTCATCTAATGTTCTGCCAATTCTGTTCAGGATGACTCAAGTGAACCGCTTGTAGATGACGGACAAGAGGCAGATGGTGAGATAGTTGCCAATGTCTTGGATGTCTCCCTTCTTGAACAGTAGAACTGTCTTGCTGGTTTTCCAATGGGAGGGCACCTTGCATTCGGACAGGTAGTGTGTGAAGAGCCGAGCCAGTGTATTGATGAGTACCGATGGCAGATTCTTCAGGTGTTTGGGTCTGACTTTGTCTGGGCCTTGTGCTGTTCTCTTCTTCACCGACAAAATGGCATGTCGGATTTCAGAAGGGAGAACATGGGAATGGCATATCCATCCTGCAGAATTTGGTATGTAGGCAGGTGTACATGGCTATCAAAGAGATCTGAGTAGAAGTAATGGATAATCTAAAAAAAAAAGGGAGGGGCTGGAGAAATAGCCCAGCAGTTCGGGCGTTTGCCTTTGCACGTGGCCAGCCCATGCCGGCCTGGGTTCAATCCCTGGCATCCCATATGTTCCCCGAGCACCACCAGGAGTGATTCCTGAGTGCAGAGCCAGGAGAAACCCCTGAGCATCGCTGGGTTTGACCCAAAAAAGCAAAAAAAAAAAAAAAGAAGTCATGGATAATCTTCTCCATTGCCTTTCTGGAAGATGTGATAGATCCATCAGGATGTTGGAGGGCAGTCATCTTGGTCTTACAGTTGGCGTAGGACAGGCGGGCGTTGTGAGTGCTTTTCCTGTCTTCTGCTGCATCTTCCAGTATTTATGCTCTTCTCTCTTTGAATTCTTCCTTTATTGCTTCTCTGCATCTCTTGGATGTTAGCATTTGGTTCACTGAGGCTTGTGCCTTGGCACGTTGGTGAATGAGCTTGAGAGTTTTTGAAGACAGGTGTCCTTTTGTGGCTTTCTCTCTGTAGGCATTCTTCGCAGAATCATGGAGGTGCTGAGCCAGTTGGTTGTTGGTTGGAAGATCTCAGAATCTCCTTTTAATCCAGAGTCCTTTGTACTCTTACAATGGAATGCAGTATTTCTACAATTTAGTCTCTTGGTAACTCAATGAATTCTTTATTAGTTTGATTATCTTCTCTTCCATTATCACATTTATCTTTCTCTGAAACTCCTATTGTATATTAAAGGAGGTTATTTTAATTATCTTCCTTTTCAAATATTTTGTCTCTATTTCTTTCTAACTATAATTTTTGAAATATTATTTTGACTATCTTTTATTCATTTTACCAATTTTTCTATGGTTATTAAAATTTTTCACCATTTTTAACCCAGAAAGTCTCTTTTATATTTATAAAATTTAATAACGTTTTGTTCTTTTATGGATATAATGCTTCTTTTTTAATCTTCCCATTTATTTTACTTCACTGCCCATTGAGGTTGCATGTGTGACTGTGGTTCCCAGCTGCATCAGCAGGTGGCAGACAGGAGACAGAATTGTCTACATCCAGGGCTCTGCCCTGTGGACCTTGGATGGTTGATGTTTGTACAAAGAAAAAGACTGGGCTCCCTGGGTTGAACCCAAAGCTATGGCAGAGCCTGGCAACCTACCCGTGGTGTATTGATATGCCAAAAACTAACAATAAAGGGCCTCATTCCCAATGAGTGGAGACATTACTGGCACCCGCTCGGGCAAATCAATGAACAACAGGAAGCAAATGACAAGTGATTTATTTCACTTAGAATTTAAATAGTGATTATATTTTTTGTAAGTTAACAGTGATTTCCAGCTTTCTCCTATTTATGTATTTTGATTTTTATATTTATTTTGACCCTTTATTTTATTAATTTTTATAGTTATAAAATCATGTTTTTTGGGGCTCAAACCCAGGACCTCTTACATGCAAAGCACATTTCCACTGAGATTCATCACTGGCCAGTTTTCATATTTTAAAAATTCAGTAATTTTGACTTATCTTAAATAATTGAAATAGCTGTGCATATGAGAGTCCTATTTTTTTTCCTCATTATCCCATTTTATTCATTTAGACTCAGGCCCTGCAGACACGTACACAAATCCGCCTGTTCTCATATCTCTCTAGTTCAGTCCCTGGCCTATACTTCTGGAAACTTGGCTTATCTTTAAAGATAAAATATTTGTTCTGTTGTTTCATAAAATCCTCCCCTAACCTCTAATCCTTTTGTAAGCTATTTGTTCTTTTAACAATGTAGTGAGAATAAATTTCATGATCACTAAAATCCACTGAAGACAGGTAATTGTTTGATATACTACAAACTCACTCATTAGTAGAGCTAATTTAGAGTTATCATCTCATAAATCTGCTCTTGTCTATATTAAAGAAAATTTGAAGCTTTACGTTTATCATGGTTCATTTTATGAGATTTGAGTCAATTAATACATACTAAATATAGGAGTCTACTTTTATCCACAGATATTGTGGTTTCATTAAATGTTGACAACCTGGTGGTAATTTACACTATGGCAAATTATTTTTCTTTAGTTAATGAAAAATTAATATGATACAATAACATCTCATCATAGCTAAATAAATGAATTTTATGGGAAGACCAAATTGTTGAAAGTCACAGGAAATTGATTATAGTTCCTTGATTCATCATTCAATGCAAATCTACAAGGAACACCTACTATGTGCCAAGTGTCAAGCTCTATTTGAAGAACTTTAAGCAATCAGTCAACTAAAGAGTTTAAATTTTCTATTTTTTGGGGAACTAAAAACATGGTGAGAAACGTGGAGAATAAGAAAGCTCTACAAAGAAATATGTCGGGCTAATGTAGTAACTCTGGGAAATCAGTTTTATGTATTTCGAGATTCCATTTCTTTACATATAAAATTATAATATTGATCTTTGAATTTTTACAACATCAGTAAACATTGTGCTTTAATTTTAATCTTTTCAATCATATTTGAAGAATAATGACTGAACATGGGTGTTACATAAGAGTATATAAAGTGTAAAAAGTATCGCTTGTTGATATGGTCTCTTGGGGAACAGAAATTCTTGCACCTATTTTTAAATTATAAGATATAAACAACTTTTTATTTTCCCTATATATTTTATTTATTAAAAATTTAGACTAGGTTATGGCTCAAATGGTAGAACATTTGCCTGGCAAGTGAGAGGCTTCAAGTTTGATACCTGGGACTGTGTACACCTTGAGTACTTCCAGGTTTGACGTCTAGAAAAGAAAAACTCAAAGATGAATGCTGATTAAAATATAATGATTGCATTCACTCAATTATTCCTAAAATACATGTATTTGTTTTTGCATTAAAAAATGCTGTCATTGTGATATTGAAAAGTTCTTCATGATTGGGATTCAGGCATACAGCATTTCAACACTGACCCTGTCCCCTGTGTCCACTTCCCTCCACCAATGCTTCCTGTCCCTCCCATCCATTTGCCTCCCATCCACCAGCCTGCTTCTATGGAGATGTTCTTTTTGAAAAAAAATATGTTTGTGCTGTGGTTTCTAGTACTGTTGCTGATAGGGTTTAATACAAAACAGTCCTGGGAATTGGGTTTAAAGAAATATAATAATATGGATTATTTTCTTTTTTGAGGTAAAGGTTTGCAAGAGTGTATGGTATTTTATTTATTTTTTAACTTAATTTAAACACCATGATTTACAAAGTACAAAGCTTTTCACAATACAGTTGTTAGAAAGATTCATCATCCAACGCCAATCCCACCACCACTGTGCTCCCACCACCACCAAAGACCCTCATCATGCCTGTTCCCTTAGCCGGCACTAATTATATTGACCATTACAGCCCATTTATGGGTATAGTATTGATAAAGTCATGACTTTTTTCCTGGGTTGTTATGTGCGAATCTGGCCAATTTCTGTTCTTGCATTCACTTTCTGAGTTTCTAGAATGTGGTAGGTTTCTACTAGTCAGTTGAAAACCCACCATCACTGCACCTATGGACCACACTTATTTCAAATTTTTCTCTGCCTCTGTTTGAGCCTGTCTTAAGCATTTCCTGAATAATCTATCTTATATGGCTTGTTGGAGCTAATTTTCTAAATATGGTTGACAAATATATTCTTAAAGTCAATGAAAATTATTAAATCTCTGTTGTGCCATTTGAACCCACTGTATAAGATATTGGAAATGTTACTGGCGCCCACTTGAGCAAATCGATGAATAACGGGATTCAAGTGATCAAGTGATCAAGTATAAGATATTACGGATGTGTCTGCACAGACCAATGTGACCACACCTTTGTGATTGTATGCCCCTACTTAATTCTACAAAAATGTGATGGGATACCTGGTATATCAGTATATCTGGCTTTGAGATCTCGTGCGGCTGCTATGCAGCTCAGCTGTGCACCACAGGAAGAGCCAGCAGCAGCTCTGTGTCCATATGTCTGAGTCTCTGGATCATGGCTGACAGCACCAGAGGCCATTCTAGGCGAGTCAACCAGGCCTTCCTGAGGGGACTGAGGTGGGGTAAGAGGCCCAACTCCAGCTCTAAGGAAGCCTGGTGAGTTTAGTTGCCATGACCTGCATACTTCAGCTTGAAATAGGCTTCTCGCTTGGGTGGGGCTCTGACAAGTTCTGGAATCCGGACCTTGAAAATGACTGTGGTTGTGCCCCCAAAGCCTGAACCCCACTTCAGGACTCCCCATAAGCCTAGCATGCAGAGAACCGGCAGTAGCTCTCCTGTATGGTATTTTAGGGGTGTAAGTTCACACCTCTTCAAGTGTACCTTACCATAGCACACACTACCACACAATGCTATGATCCTTCCACCAATGTCTCTGGAGCCCACCCCTCCACACTTCACATGCTAACCTCCATCCTGTGGACAGAGTCCATGGATTGGTGTCCCTCTGGCTTTGTCCTCTTGCTTTGTTTCCTTATGTCCCACATATGTGGGAGTCATGCAGCATTTGTTCTCTCCTCCCAACTTACATCACTTAGAATCTTCCTTTCCAGTTAAGCCCAGGTTGTCACCAGTGGGGAGCTTTGCTGAGCACTGAGTAATATTCCACAGTGTAGCTGAACCACATCTTTTCTCACTTATCTGTTCTGGGCACTTGGGTTGTTTACAGATGTTGGTTACTGTAAATAGTGCTGCAATGAACACTGAGGTGTGTGTCTTATTCAGATTTGTATTTTTGATTCCTTCATATAGGTGCCTATAAGTTAGGTCATGTGGTGGGTCAGTATTTTAAAGAATTTGACCACTCCCTATGATCCGTTTCAAGGAGATGCCATCAACTTTATATCCCAGTGAATAAAGGTCTTTTATTCTCCACATAGTCAGGATAACTTGATTTTGGTCTTTGTGATATAAGACATTCTCACTGATAAGAGGTGATAGCTCATTGCCATTTTGATTTACAGTTCCCGAATAATTGATGATAAGGAACATTTTATTCTTGTGTTGGCTACCTGCTTATCTTCATTAGAGAAATGTTTAACTCTTCCTTTTTGATGGAATATTTTTGTTTTGTTATTGAGTTTTGTGATTTTTTAAATACCCTGAACACTAACCCTTTGTCAAATGTGTGGTATGTACTTGTTTTCCTCCATAAATAGGGCTTATTTTAATTTTAGTTGTATTTTTTTTCACTGTGTAAAAAGAATTTTAATTTGATATAATCTCAACTTAGTTAGTTTATGTTTCTTTCCCCCTTAATTCAGTCCATGAATACATTATGGAGACAATATCATGCAGGGTTTTGTCAATATTTTTATCAGTGGATTTTATTGTTTCAGGTCTAACATGCGAGTATTTAATCCGTTTGAGTGAACATCTGTACATGACATCAGAGTGTCTCTCGTTTCATTTTGTTTGCATGTGGCTATCAGTTATTACCATGCATTTTGTTGAAAAATTTTTCTACATTTTATGCCTTTACTCTTTTTTGTTGTTGTCAATTAACTGTGTATGTATTTAAAGGTTTAATTCTGGGATTTTAATTCAATTCCATTGATCCAGATGTCCATCCCCCACTAAAATATACTGTTTTTATTTCTATAGCTTTTCAGCATGCTTCAAATTGGAATGTGCGGTGCCTTCATTCCACTTTTTCTTCATGATTGTGTTAGGTAGGTGAGGTGTCAGATGCATTCATTCAATTTAAGTAATATTATTTGATTTACTTGAGTGTCATTGAAATTTTGGTAGGGATTTCATTGGATTTGTATAATACTTTGAGTACAATGATCAAAATTAGATTTTTTAAATAGAAAGGTTTTTTTTTTACAAACATGAAAGAGAAATTTACATTTCAGGTAATGATAAACGCAACAAAAATGTTAATTAGCATAGGAAATTAGAGTGCAGAGAAAGAGAGAGGTCTGTTTGATATAGACTGAGAACCAGAAAAGACCTTTCTGAGGAAGTAGTGTTAAGAATGCCAGATAAAACATAGGATGAGTAATTAAATGTGAATTTCTGATAAGTGGCAAAAAATTAGTGTAAGTTCTACTGAATAATTATGATATACTTTGTGCATAAAATTTATTACTTATCTAAAATTAAAATTTAGCTGGGTATTTTGCATTTTTATTTCCTCATCTCACGACCTTACATAGGAGTCAAGATTTGAAAAGAGCAAGACAACTCTCTTTTATATTGGATTTAGAGAGTTGGGTTTCAAGATAAAAGGGAGGGCAGGTACAAAGTCTTGAAGGGATGCTGAGGAAAAGCAGAAAAGATAACACTTGGAAGAATTGAAGGAGAAGATATATTAGAGGTCAGGCAGAAATCATATCCCAGGGGTCCACTAACTCTTTTTCCACCTTCAGCCACCATTTTGTGGACGGGTGCTTTGGGTGTATAAAAGTCTTCCACCTTGGTCATAATTGCTAGAGCATGGACTACTACGAAGGACAAGTGCCCATCTACAGATGTAAGTAGGCTGGAGAACGCTGCATTAGACCCCTGAAATAATTTATGTTTTACTTGATGGAAAGCAATGCATTAGAGCATTGTGTGTGAGAAATGATGGAATCAAATTTAAGTTGAAAGAGACCACTTTTGTGTCTTTATGATCAGATTGAGCAAGAGCAAGAGATAAAGCAGGAATACCTGTTTGGGAGCTAATGAAAGCAACCACAGTGTCACTGATGGACTGGAATATGGTGTTGGAAGTGAGAATGGCGCACAGGGTCTGAATTGGGTGATATTCTCTCTCTCTGTTTATTTTTGGATCACACCTAACAGTGCTGTGGTGCTGATCCCAACTCTATGCTTGGTGTTCACTCTTGGGGAACATTGTGGTGTTCATCAAACCCTGAATTGTGTCCCAGTACAAAGGAAGAAATACAGGAATTGCTGGTGAGTTGTAGGCAAGGATGATGGAGAAGAATCAGAAATGCTTTTTTTTCTCTTTGGCCAGAACACTAGGATAATTGGCAATTGATTATAGGCAAATTTTATGACAAGAAAATTAAATTTGTTCAAGAAATTGTTTCTACATACATACAAACACACACATGCACACCCACATGCATTCACCCTTTTGCTCATTTCTTGGCAGTGTAATCAAATCAAATTACTGCTCTTCTGTATCATTCTCCACTTCCTGTGCTTCCGTCAGGCATCATTGCCCCTTCATTGTCTCTATCACAACAAGTCAATGATAGAGGTGCTATTATTGCAATAATTCTTATATTAGAGACTGGATATAGGTACTAGTATTGAAATAATTCTCATATTCAATATAGGGACAGTGATATCCAGAATGATGAAATGGGTTACTCTAGTCCCACAAGTGGAAATAGAAAAAATGACTATAAAGACAGACTGATGGACTCTGAACATTCATAGACAAAATATTTACAAAGCGCTTGCAAAAATGAAGAAATGAAAGAAGAAATGAAAGAATTCAGAAATATTCTGAACAGAATGAATATACACTCCCCCATTATATTTCTATTTAAGAATTCAACAATATTTAGCATTTAAATGGGAAAGATGAAGAACAAATATTAAAAATATATTAAGTGTCAAAATAAAGTATGATGAATAAAAGTTGGTTCTTTATTCTTAAGGAGATTGAAATGGCAAAGAAGTCAGTTTTCAAATTCGTTTATAGTTCAATTTCTATCAAAATAATAAATATGCTTATGTATATGTATTTATTAATGTTACTTCAACAGCAAAGAAGGCAGATAAACCAGATGTGTTTATGGAGAGTAAATGGAGAAGACATAAATATAAAACACTAGGGAAAAAGTAATCTGAGAAGCAGAGGAAACCATAAAAGATTCCTAATTTCCCCAAATCTATTATAGAAAGATTTCTAAGTGAAGTGTGCACCGGGGAAAGCAAGACGAGGGACAGGAAAACATTATCTTTGTGTGTGAAATGTTTGAGAATTAGCTGCATTTATAGTGACTGTCACTTTCATCAGTCCAAAGACTCACTGGAAGGACAGTGCAGACTCAGGAAGACTTTCACTCTATTTCCTGCCTTCGTGCAGGAAAAAATGGAAATGGTACCAGTACAGTCATGTAGGTAATACTAACATGCTGCGTTTTGGAAATTGAAAATGCATTTTCTGTGATGAAAATGGATGTGAGGCTTTGTGCATTGGCCATATAAAACTTGTTGAGTTTTAACTACTAAGCTGCCTTGTTTGGGAATCATGGTCTTGCCTTGCTAAATTTCTCAATTTTTTTTGGGGGGTGGGGAGTGAGAGCTGTCTAATATCCAGTGATGCTTTGGGGCCTTTCATGACTCTGTGCTCAGAAATGATCTTGGAGGTTCTCGGGGACCCCATGTGGTGTGGGCGTTGAATTATGGTTGGCCACATGACTAAATGCAATCAAGTGCATTGTCCGCATGTAATCTGTAGAGCATCTCAGGATAATTTTATTTTTTTTATCACCGAATGATTCTGAGAACACCCTCCCGCACACACCCTCCTTTGACATCCTAGTCCATGTTTGATCTGGTTTCATTAACTGACTAGATTTCCTTTCTCAGTCTCCTGAAAAGTTTGCTTCCATGTGTGAGCAGGGTTCCAGATCAGAAATAATAAAAACGAACTAAACGGATGGACCTTTTATTCTGTTCTGACTTTCCAAGTACACAGTGCTGTGTCAAGCCATTAACAAAGTCAATACCTGTGCTGCATGATGCCATGCTTTGCATGTTAGATTTCAAAGTCTGTTTCCCAGGTTTAATCTACTCAATAATGAGCCACAAAATAGGTTTGAGAAGGTTTCCACTAACTTGATCATATTGTTCTCCAGAGCAATTTTAGTTTGCATAATGTTGTCTTTGGGATCCTGGGCCCTTTCCTCCATTTCCATGTAGATTCTCTTCTACCTTGGAAGAGAGTCACGACAGACCCACAGCTCTGTTGGCAAGACCCAGCCACTCCAGACCCACAGCTGCGTGCTGGGCCCCATGCGGAAGCAACCCTTGGAGTTGACCTCTGAAGGGTGGTAAGGGGACGGCCAGCCCCTGGCTGAGTCCAACATTGCTCCAAGGGTTCTCTCACATGTGCGAGGGAGGGGCCACACTAGCCTGACTTGGAGCAGGGATTTTGGTTCCTTTGCCCTTTCCTCCACCTCCATGCCAGCTACCCCAGAAGAGAGTCACACCAGACCCACAGCTCCATTGGTGCGCTGCCACAGAGCATCCGGCGCAACAGTCTTAGATAGTACTAGATGTTAGGAACAGGTCCTTCCCAGGATCTTTCACATTTATGCACTGTATACAGTTCTAGGCAGGTTCTAGCTGAAACCCGTCATCCTAGTAAGCCTAGCAAGAAGCCAGAGCAACCTACACATCATGAGGTCAGTCATTCTCAGCATTCAGACTCCGTAGTTCCTCACAGCTCCACCCAAGAGAAAATCTCATCTTTCCCCTTTAAGTTTCATCATAAATGCTTGAGATGAGAGCCTTCTACTGAGAGTATACCACCTACACGGCAGAGCCTGGCAAGCTACCCATGTTCTATTTTATATGCCTAAACCCAGCAATAATTATGGACCTCATTCCCATGACCTGAAGGAATGGTTTGAGGCACTTCCTATCCCTGAAGCAAGCAGATGCCCTTGGGGTACACTTGCTTGCAACAGGACATATGGAGATGTTACTGGTGCCCACTAGAGCAAATAGATGAAAACGGGAAGACAAGTGATACAAGGGAATTTTCTCTGTAGTTCTGAAATATGGCTAGTGTGTACAATTATTTCATGTGATTCTCCTTGCACACATGTTTATTAATGATATATTTTATCTTAGATCTTTTAATTTAACTCGCCAGTTTACCTAAACTTGGAGATTAGATGATCTTTACTTTTATTTCTCATTCAATGAAAGGTAATAGTTTGAGAATTTATTATTTTTATCTTTTATTTCTTGCAATATTATAGTAGCACCAATAGATTTTTAATTAAATAATAAAGCAATAATTCATTATTATGTTTCAAGTCTTTTTCTAAAGGTATTTTATTTCCTTTTTTCTTTCTTTGTTGTTTTTTTTTTTTGCCACAGCAGGTAGTGCTTAGAGCTTAGTCCTGACTCTGTGCTTAGGGGGTCATTATGGCAGGGCCACAGGGACCACGTGGGGTGTTGGGCATCAAGCCCAGTGGCCGTGTGCAATGAAGGTGTCTTGCCAACAGTACCTTCAGCACCTTCTTTTCTTATTTCTGTTAATCTCGTTCAGCTGCTTGTTCATAATTCATTTACACATAATTTGTGGGAGGCATTACTTTGTAGCACTAAGTGATCCGAAGAAAGCTAATTGGCTCCGGAGAGTGGGGCTCTCAGAAATGGAATTAGAAGCTCCATAGCAAGACACCAGGGAGCTAGTTTCTGCTCTCACACCCATCCTTTGCTCTGCAAAGGAGCAAGAACAAACTGCTCTGCAAGCCAGGAAGAGAATTGCTCCAAATTCCACTCTGTGGGTCCCCTGATCCCCGACTTCCCAGCCTCCAGAGCTGTGAGAAATAGAAACCCACAAATCAGGCTGTCTTGTGTATTTGTTGTAACAGCCCAAGGAATCAGTGAACTGAAAGAGTAACCAATGGCCTCAGAGAATTCAGGACAAATATTTCTGCCCTGTTCTTGTCTGTTCTTTTGGGAGCATTTAACATTCACCACAAATAACTCCGTAAACCTGTCCCCTCCCCTGGTGCCCCAGACACAACAAACACCCCTCCTTCTCTGACTTTCCTTCCGCTCTTCTGCTCTTTTGTTTAGGTCTGCTTTGAGAGACCCTTATATACTCAGTCTTGTTATTTTAGTCTTTTTAGACTTTTGGTCCTTTACTCTTTTTCTCTGCCCTCTCAATTGGAGGCCAAAAGTAACTGAAAACCATCTATTAACTTCCAGGTCCTTGATTGCTGCTAGTATCTCTATGTAGATACTTTCCAAATCTTTATCTCCATCACATTATTCTTTCCTGAAATTTCTTATTAGCAAATTTCTTATTAGTATACTTTTCAGAGTCCAGAGTGCTAATAATTACACATTAGAACCTTGCTTATATTAGCATATTTTTTAACATTTATGCTTAATTAATGTTTAATACTCAGACTCAGAATTATCAGTGGCCCTTTGCTGCTTTATTAAAGAATCTTTAAGAATCAACTAATGATCCTATATTAGTTTTATTATTTGTGATCTTTTTTTGATCACTTAATATCTCATTCGTTGATTTGCTCGAGCAGGTGCCAGTAACATTTCCATTTGTCCCTGTCACGTGACAGTGTAGTCCAATGGCATCTGCTTGCTCCAGGAATATGAATAGCCTCATACAGTTTGTTCAGGGTCTTGACGAAGAAGTCTAACCATTTTTTAGGTGGGCAGCCACATGATCCTTTGACATCCCGTGGGATCCAGTCAGTAACGGCTCTAGTCCAGTGGTCATCCCCAAATTGCATTACATGTCCAGCCCATCTGATTTTCAACACCTTGACAAATGAGACAGCGTCCCTGACTCTGGAACAGCAATGGCGGTCAGAGCTCCAGGTTCCTTCTTTCACTTGAGTGAGGCGTGATATTCCAAGCATAGCTCTTTTGATTACTCTTTTGGGAGACCCGTATAGCGTTCTCATCCTGCTTTCTTAGCGCCCAGGTCTCTGAGGTGTATCTTAATGCAGAGAGAATGGTGGAGTTGAAGAGATGTGCCTGGAGCCGGAGGTTCTTTGTCCTTTTAGCTATTTCTTCAATGCCTTTGAAGGCATTCCACGCCGTTTTCTTCCTCCTGTGCAGCTCAGGTGTTTGGTCGTTCATCATGTTGATTTCTCTACCTAGGTACACATAACTGCTGCATTCAGAGATGTTTGTTCCATTGAGAGTGAATGGAGCATCTCAAACAGTTCGTTTTTCATGAACATTGTTTTGTTGAGATTCAGCTGTAGACCTATCTTTCCACATTCTTGGTCAAAGGCAGCCAGCATTTGTGCCACTTGGCTAATGTTTGATGTTATTAGAACGATGTCATCAGGGAAGTGGAGGTTGGAAGGTTGCCGACTGTCTATCTTCACTCCCATTCCTTCCCATTCTAATTGTCGCATGACATTCTAGAGGGAGGTGCTGAAGAGTTTTGGTGAAATGTTATCACCCTGTCGAACCCCTCTTTTGATATCAATGATCACTTCTTTGTAGAATGGTGAAATCCTGGTGGTGAATCTATAATACAGCTCAAGAAGGATCTTGATGTATTGAGCATGAATGCCAGGTTTGACTAGAGTTTCCGTGACCGCTTTGGTCTCCAACAGAATCAAAGACTTTCTGTAAATCAATAAAAGTGAGACAGAGTGCCATATTGAACTCCCTACAAACCTCAATGAGCTTAGTTATGGATATGGTTGATTGTGCTGAGTCCTTTTTTGGAACCCAGCTTGCCCGCATGGTTGTCCTTCATCTAATGTTCTGCTAATCCTGTTCAGGATGCCTCGAGTGAACAGCTTGTAGATGACAGATAACAGGCAGATGGGGTGATATTAAGAATGTTGTGGATGTCTGACCTGCTGGTTTTCCATTGGGAAGGCACCTTGCATTCGGACAGGTAGCGTGTGAAGAGCTGAGCCAGTGTATTGATGAGTACTGACGCTAGATTATGTGTTCGGGTTTGACTTTGTCTGAATGGGTGCTGTTTGCTTCTTTACCAACAAAATGGCATGTTGGATTTCAGAAGGGAGAATGTTGGGTTCAATGTATCCATCCTGTGGAATTTGGTATGTGGGCAGGTGGACATGGCTATCAAAGGTATCAGAGTAGAAGTCATGGATAATCTCTATTGCCTTTCTGGAAGATGTGATAGATCCATCAGGATAGATCCACCAGGATGAGGGCAGTCATTTTGGTCTTATAGTTGGTGAAGGACAGGCGGGCATTGTGAATGCTTTTCCTGGTTTCTGCTGCATCAGCCAGCTTGCTGCTCTTCTCTTTGAGTTCTTCCTTTATCGTTTCTCTGCACTGCTTTGCAAGTTTGGATGTTAGTTTATGGTTGCCTGAGGCTTGCGCCTTGTCATGTTGGTGAATGAGCTCAAGAGTTTTTGTGATCTTTTTATTGCTGATCAATTAAATTAGCTTATTTTCCCTAGCTTCCATTATGTTAAACTCTGACCAAGGCACCTCTGTGGCAATGTTATAATGTGCTCAGGAAATGCAGGGCCTGGCCTGTGACTGTGGGTGTTTCGGCTGTGACTGAGCAGGACCTTCGCCTCTGGTGGGGCCCTTCTGAAACATGACTTGAACAGCAAAGCTTTCCCAAGGGATTATAGTGCCTCCCGGAAGTTGTTCCTGCAATTGCATCATTCATTGCTTCATTTCCTCTTTACTTGCTCCTGTTTCTCCCATTAGCTTAACACTTCCCCCTGGGAGCTTTCCCTAATGAATGCCTTGAAATAACTCCTTGTCTTGTGATCTACTTGCGAAGAACTTGGCTCAAGTCACCATTGACTTTTATTGACTCAGTCACTGAGTATCTGCTTTTGGGAAGTGTTTAAACAAAGGTTGAGAATTTGCCTCTAGAAAAGTTGGTTAGCTTCAGTTCCTACCACAATGCCTGCATCCTGCTTCCACCATCCCCTGAAGACACAGCAATGATGGTATTTGAAAAACAGACCTCTGTCTTCTCCACAAGGAAAGAATATTTCACTGTCAAGTATTTTGTGACTCTTTGGTGACCAGCTGCGGAAGGGATGTAGTCAAATTCTCTGTAATTAATCGCACGTGGTAACGGTATTAAAGCTGCTGCTGATTCATCCAACCAGTTGGCCCTGAGCTGTTTCTCTTTCTCACAAAGTTCACCTTCTCTGGAGATAGAGGTGAGTGTGTAGCAATTATATCTGTGCTGTGTGATAACCTTGATTCCTGATCATAGATGATGGGAATTTGGGGTCAATGTCTCATTGATTTGAACCCATAAGATTCCCTTTGTAGGAAAGTAAATGTGAATTCAGAACCTGAAAATACAGGAAGTCAAAAAGACTGAAAAATCTTGGGAGTAACAATAGGCTGACAGTAGCATCTTTAAAACGTTTGTAAAACTCAAATAGATCTGAGGAACAGAGTATTGGTCTAAAATAGACTCATGCTCTGGGCCCAGAGTGATAGCACAGCAGGAGGGCACTGAAGATTTCCAGCACCCGAACCACAGACCCAGGGGTGAGCCATGGACCACTCAGCGTGGCCCCAAACCAAACCAAGCTCATTTTCATATATGGAAATTTTATCATTAAGGATGGCATTGAAGGAGAGGATAAAGAGTGCTTGTTGCTAAAGAATTCTCGGAAAACTATTTACCCTTTAGGAAATATGAAAATGGATCTAGCTCTCATATCAAATACAAACAACCAGTTCTGTTGGAATAAAGATTTAAAACAGAGTTTAAAAGCTTAAAAAATAAATTGGAAAAAAGCCTGAGTAGAAAGCAAAGAACCTTATACTCTGGAAGCATACAAAGCCTTTAAACAAGGCACAAATAGCTTTTACTACAAATAGCTGAGTAAGCACTGAGAAATTGGATTGCATTCAAATGAGCAACTTCTAGTTTTCGAAAGTGTCCATTAAGAAGAGAAGAAAAGCCCACAAAGAGAGAAACTATTTGATCAACATCATAATAAGATTATTAAAACCCATAGTATACACCAATGCCTATAAATCAACAAGGGAAGGCAACATAGTAGAAAAAATGAGCAATAGACATGTCTAGCTCATAAACATGAAAATATGTTCAACTGCATTTGTAATCAGAAAAAGGCAAATTAAGCATAATGAAATAACATTTCACCTACTAGAATGGCTATAATTCATGTCTGACAGTACTTTAGTATTGATAACTATATCAAGCAATGAGATCTTTCATAAACTGCATTTTGGAGTATATAATAGACACTGGAAATGATTTAAAATTGTCTTTTCATGATAATATTTCCATACCCCATACCGGTGACATCAAACACTATTTTTTATGCATGTAAAATACAGGTGCTTATGAAAGTGTATACATGAAGATATGCAGATGACCACTTTATCACTGTATCACTGTATTCCCGTTCATCATCGATTGGCTCGAGCGGGCACCAGTAACATCTCCATATGTCCTGTCTCATGCTAGTAGAGCCCAGGGCATCTGCTTGTGCCAGGAACATAAAGAGCCTCAAACCATTCCATCAGGTCGTGATGGAATGAGGAATGAGGTCTAAAATTGTTACTGGTATTTGGCATATCAAATACGACACGGGTAGCTTGCCAGGCTCTGCCGCATGACCACTTTATGTAGGATTTTTGTATTGTTGAAAAAGGAAGCAGGCCCAGTCTGCATTAGTAATAGAATGAGTAATTATATAATAGATTTTTCAAAATGTGACCATTGGTACATGTATCAGCATACATGAATCTCATATGTTTCTTAAGAAAAGGATATCACAGACTATATAAAACAAGTAAAATATGTACATTTCCACTTATAGAACATAGAAATAGAAGGAAAGACCAATGAAGAAGACAAAAATTAGAATTGTAGGTAAGTCTCTATGTTGAAGAGGGAAGGTGATGTAATTATATTAGGAACATAGAAACTATCAAGTTCGTGGCATGCAGAGTTGGATAATTTGTGAGATGCAGATACACCAGGCAGAGCAGATACCAGCTCTCCCTGTTATGTGCGGCTGCGCAATTTATCTCCACACCCCTCTCAGAGAGCCAGGCAAGCTATTGAGAGTATAAGGCCCAAACGGCAGAGCCTGGCAAGCTGTCCAATGTGTATTCAATATGCCAAACCCAGTAATAAAAATGTTTATCTTCCCGACCCTGAAACACTCTACACATGTCCATATTTATAAGCCTGAAATATTTTATAACAAAAGAAAGAATTTGAAATGAGGCAAACCATCGATAAATATAAACATACCCCACAAGGAACTAAATAATGATAATTGTTGTAGAATGCCAAATTTAGAGATCCCTCTATTAAAATTTTAGTACTATTATATTTAAAGCTAATTTACTTAGGAAAGTAGAATTGTTGATTCTTTTCTTTATTTTTTACTTTTTTGAATTTATTTTTTGCCTTCTTTTTTAAAAAGTATTTTATTATACCACTGTGAGATATACAATTACAAAGATATACAATTAAAAAAGTTCATATTTGGGGTTTGGTCATACAGTGTTCAAGCACCCATCCCTCCACCAGTGCCAATCTCCCGGATTATTGATTATTTTCACTCATTCTTTTAACCATGAATATTTTTGAGGACCTGATATTAGTTACGATTCTGGATGTCGTATTTCAAGAGTTAGACATTGGGCAAAGTTAAAAAAAAATATTTTATTATATCACTGTGATATATACAGTTACAAAGATGTTCATGTTTGAGTTTCAGTCATACAGTGTTCCAGAACCATCCTCTCCAACCAGTGCCCATTTCCCACCACCAATGTCCCCAATTCCCTCCCCCTTTCCATAGCCTGCCTCTAAGGCATGTTCTTTATCTCTTTTCTCTCTTTCTCTTTCTCTTTTCCTTCTCTTACACATTGTAGATTGCAATACATGCATTTAGAGGTTATCATGTGTATCTTGTTGCCTGTGTTCAATGCTCAGTTCTAGGTTTGTATTAGCACATTTGACAACTATTAGCATATTGTTCCCTTCTCTGTCTTACCAAACTTCTGACTCCCACACGTTTGTGGTAATTTACATCTTTGAAAAGGTCTCATGATCCATGTATCACCTGAACTTGGATATTGTTATTATAATATGTGTATATATACTTATATATATTTATGTCATGCAAATAAATGCAGTCATTCTATATTTGTCCTTTTCCTTCTGGCTAATTCCACTCAACACGATCCTCTCCATGTCCATCCATTTATAGGCAAATTCATAACTTCATTTTTCCTAACAGCTGCATAGTATTCCATTGTGTAGATGTACCATAGTTTCTTTATCCAGTCATCAGTTCTTGGGCACTCTGGTTGTTTCCAGATTCTGGCTATTGTGAACAGTGCTGCTATGAAAATAAAAGTAAGGATGGAGTTTCCACTGTGTTTTTGGCTTCCCAGGGTATATTCCCAGGAGGGTATGCTGGGTCAAATGGGAGCTCAATTTCCAGTCTGTGGAGGAATGTCCATATTGTTTTCCAGAAACGTTGTACAAGTCGACATTCCCACCAACAATGGATGAGTGTCCCCTTTCCCCCACATCCATGCCAGCACTTGTTGTTCTTGCTTTTTTTGGATGTGTGCCAGTCTCTGTGGTGTGAGATGATATCTCATTGTTGTTTTGATTTGCATCTCTCTGATGATTAGTGATGATGAGAATTTTCTCATATGTCTTTTGGACATTCAAATTCCTTTCTTGTCGAAGTTTCTGTTCATTTTTTCTTCCCATTTTTAATGGGGTTGGTTGTTTTCTTCTTGTAAGGTTCTACCAGTGCCTAATATATCCTGGATATTAACCCGTTATCAGTTGGGTATTGGGTGAATATTCTTTCCTGTTCTGTGGACTGTCTTTGTATCTTGGTCATTGTTTCTTTTGAGGTGCAGAAGCTTTTTAGTTTTATGTAGTCCCATATGTTTATCTTTGCTTCTAGTTGCTTTAATAGTGGTGTTTCACTTTTGAAGATGCCTTTAGCTTCAATATCATGGAGGGTTTTTCCTATATTTTGTTCAACATACTTAATGGATTCAGGTCTGATACTGAGATCTTTAATCCATTTTGATCTGATTTTTGTGCATGGTGTTAGACAGGTTCAAATTCATTTTTTACATGTAGCTGTTTGGCAAAATTTTGACTGGGTATTTTCAATCATGATGGAATGGAACTGCCCCTCAAGTTGTTGCAGGTGTGGCTGCAGTGCCCGGCTGAGTCGGCAGGTGGCAGACAGGATACAAGCTTGTCTACATCCAGTGCTCTGCCCTGTGGGCCCTGGTTGGTTGATTGTCTGACATAGAAGAAGCTGGGCCCCCTGGGATGAACCCAGAGCCATGACAGAGCCTGGCAAACTATCCGTGGTGTATTCGATATGCCAAAAAAAAAACAGTAACAATAAATGACCTTATTCCCAACGAATGGAGACATTACTGGTGCCCGCTTGAGCAAATCGATGATCAATGGGAAGACAAGTGATACAAGTGATACAAGTGATAGAATGGAAAATAATTTATTAATAGCTTGAAAATAAACTAACAGATACATTTCAAGGACTGATAGCTATTATAAGAAACACAGTCCGGATGACTTTGCTTTGGGCCGGAAAAAGGCATCTAACAATGAAACAATTTGTGCCAAACTCTCCTTCTTGATATATTAACTAACTATACCTGGAACGAAACACACAAATGGTTCCCAGTCATTGAGCAAAAGGCAATGTAGGACCATGATCATGTAGTCACAGCGTGAAACCAGTTACTGAAATTTCCTTGAGATTCTCTGAAGGGATTTGTCCACAGACAGGGATGGAATCCATACAGTACACCAAATTTCTGGATTGAGGGAGCGGTGAACCAAAGTTTCATATACCTAAAAATTTGGATTTGTGGGGCAGCATGCCTGAAAAGCAGCTGACGGATGAGAAGCCCCCACGCTTTAGTGGCTTTTAGTGATGGTTTTAGCAGTGGGCTGCACAATGCAAGGAAATGCTCAGAAAATGCAACATATATTTAACCAGTTAACTAAATTAATCAAAGTTATTTACCCAATGAGTTACTTGGTTAAACTAATTGGTAGGAAGTCCTGGAATTGGGGTGACACAGACATTTCAGATCAGTCAAGTAAACAGAACATGACCAGAAATAATTTAATTTGAAGGGGGAGAAACATAATTCAAATAGGGAGCAGATTCTCAGTGACCCTCACAATATTGTTGATTGTTTGACATTTGGATAATTATGCCAGAAGGACAAGACATAGATGACGGAGCAGAAGGAAATAAAGGAAATAATGGATACAATTTCCCCAATATGGCAAAAAGATATAAATTTTGGTGTTTATTTGCTTCTGCTCAGCAAAGCACAATTAGATGAAGTTAATTAGACCAAGACAAAGCCACACTGAAAAATATGATGTACAAACCACTGGGAACTGTGGTGAAGTGAAAATTTTTAAAAATATTTCTTTTCAAAATTTCCAGTAGAGGGAAGATTACTGAGAGAATGATGGCAGACTTCTTTCAGAAATGGTAAAGTGTTTTGAAGCGGGGGAGGAAGCCATGGGCTGAATTGCTGGATCCATCAAAAATATTCTTCAAGAGTGAAGGCAAGCATAGATCCTACTTAGCTAAGGAAAATATGAGGAATTGAGTTTTCTTACTCTGCACATGAAATGTTCAACAAGTCCCTTTTTCTTGAGGAAAATGACAACAAACAGAAACCCCAATCCATGGTTAGGATGTAAAATGGGTAGATATGGTATTTTATGTCATCTTTTTGAATTTAAACAATATTTTTTAACATGAAGCAAAAATTAGAGTGGAGGCTGTGGATTTGTTCCAATGGTAGCACATGTTCAGTTCAGCGCCTAGCGTAACCACCCTCCTAGAACCTGGGAGTAGACTCTCTATTCAAAAAGTCTAGTCCTGTGTGGTGGGATTTCCAGAATGTTTAGATATTTCTGCAGCTGGCACAACTAAAGCATATCTAAAGAGTCAATGGGACCAAACCACAGGGAATGAATTACTTCTGCTACTGAAGCAGGACAACATTAATACGAAGACAATTATGATAAACCAACAACACATATTGTCACTCATTAAATAATCACTGAAAGAAAGACAAGAAAGAGTAGAAGGAGGTCTAAATGAACATCCAGTATAGGAACTGGAATGGGAAATTAAAAGATTTATCTGAAAACGAGTGAGAAAAGAAAAATAGAGGGGCTAAACCCAAATTGGGCAAAAAGGAAATAGATCCCTGTTGCAGGACTCCTCTAAGAGCCCCTTTCTCTACCCTATGGAGGTTTTTCCAGGTGGATCTTGGCTCAAGACATTACCATATAAAAAGGCATTGGGTGAGGTGCTGAGAGAAATTACCTGAGGGCATTTAACCCTTCCTGGAAGTTACATTTGGCTTGTAGCTCCTCCCAGCTCTGCTGGGAGGCTTTGAATTAGCTCTGGGTCCTTGTACATTTCTATAGAGCTATTTTCCTGTTTTCATCTCTAGATAGCCCAGCCCAGGATGGGCTGGGCTGGGGAGTTTGGGCGGATTTCTGGCTATAAAATAAGCTGCAAGAAGAAAGAAGCTCTCTCTTTCCCCCTTTTGCCATTTCGGCTTCCCTTGGTGTTTTGCTTCTCCATCCTCTCCATTCTCTGTTGGGCCTCAACACGTGGTGGCAGCCATCTTGGCCTACACCTGGCTGGGGCCTAGCTGGGAACGAAGAGTCCGGAGGTTTTCCCCTGCTCTTGGATTGTATATTGGAACCTGTAATAGTAAAGCCCTTTTAAAACTGCATCAGATTCCTGAGTTTTCATCCATTCCTCGCTGGCTTCAGAGGTAGAAGGGAACTCGCTTCCGGCACTGTTGAGGACCCTGGCAGCACTCCCCGACAGATCCCAAATTCAATCATATCAATAAAAATATTAAATAGAACTTTGGTCTCAAACCTCCAATTTCAAGACCCAGACCACGAGACTAGATCAAAACTCAAAGCAAACTCTATGCTGTCTAAAAGAAAGACACTTTTTTGATTAAACTAAAAACTCCAACAGTGTTGCTTAGTTTGTTGTTTATTTTCAACTCTCAGGATGATCCTGTGAAATAGAAACTTTCTGTACCACTTTTAACTATATTAGCAATAACTTCACAAGTTGAGGGTTTCATCCCACTGTCCTCAAGTGTTACAACATGCCCAAACGTGCAGTTCTACTTAAGTCAGCTGTCATTTTAGACAAAACATACCTAAGCTTCATTTAGTTATGAGTCTACATGCAAACAAATTTCCCTGTGCATGTTTCTTTTTCCAGGGAAATTATCCACAAGTGGAATTATCTTTTTATTAATTACCCAGCTTCATAACCTTGTAGCCAACTTAGTTTAAATCATCTTTAAACCACTCAATCACATTATGCATTTAAAATGGTTTCTTTTTTCCACTGCCATATCACAAATGATTATTGCCTGATAGATTTTATTATTTTCATTTATTTTTGATTTGGGGGAACATATCTGGTGGGTAGTGCTTCGGGCCTCTGCTATGTAACAAGATGTTGCTTCCAATAGTGGTTGGGGGGCTTTGGTGCCAGGGGTTGAAGCTTGGTCTTCTGCATGCAAAGCCTGCGCTCAAGTTCGTTCGCCTGTTTCTAGTCGTGTCTCATAAATTCCACAGAGTGACCACAAGGTTGCTTAAGTGGCAAAGATAGATATTAACCATGTTTGCTTTTCTAGTTTCTGCATCTGTGCATTTTAACTTCTACTCATGTTTTCCTTGGCTTATTCTGTTAATAAGTGAGAACCATCGAAAGTGTGCCTGATAACTGTTTTTGGATTGTAACTGATTTGTTTAATTTCAGGCATCGGGACTGTGTAGTCACCACTTGTGCTAGAGCATCTGTAAAGACACTATGTAGTGTGGTGCAGAGAGATAGTACAGAGGTCAAGACACTTGCTTTGCACATAGCAAATCCCCACTTGATCCCCAGCACCACATATGGTCCCCAAGCACCACAAGAAATGACCCCTGAGAACTGAGCCAGTACAAGATCCTAAGTACCGCAAGGGTGACCCCTCCTCTTCTCCCAAATATTATGTACACAAAGATTTTAATAGCATTAAAAGAAATAATGTATTTCTTATTCTACATTAGAAATACAGTATTTACTGTACATTACATTGCTTAAGTTATAAACTTAGAATTATGCTTTTGTATTCTGCTTTTGAACTTAAACAGTTTTCATTTCTGTTTAAAAGTCTTGAAACTGGAGCGATAGTGCAGTGGATAAGGTGCATGCCTTATGTGCAGCAAATCTGGGATTGATCCCAGGAACCAAGTGTGATCCCCTGAGCACCTTTAGGAGTGAGCCCTGAGCACTGCTGAGTGTGACTCCAAAACAAAATATATAACTTGCAAAAGTCTTGAAGTTGGGAGGAGTGACCTAAGTAAGATGGCGGCATGAACATTTCTAGCACCGTCAAAAATGTTTGTTTCCGGGGCCAGAGCGATAGCCCAGTGGGAAGGGCGTTTGCCTTGCACGTGGCCGGCTTATGCCGACCTGGGTTCGATCCCGGCATCCCATATGGTCCCCTGAGCACTGCCAGAAGTAATTCCTGAGTGCAGAGCCAGGAGTAGCCCCTGAGCATTGCTGGGTGAGACCCAAAAAAGCAAAAAAAAAAAAATGTTTGTTTCCACAGTGATCCATTCCCAGAGGCAGAGATTGCAGGTATGATGTTATGGCACCTGGATGAAGCACTAAAGTGAGAAGGGATATTGAGGAAGATAGGAAAGACAGACTTAAATACTCCCTGATTCCTCTCTCCCAAGGTGGGCAGCTTAGCACAGTGTTATCTAATTCTCATGGAAGAATTAGTTGACCCCAATCCTACCAGAGCAACTAGCCGAGAACCAGATTGGTTCTGAAGGCTGTAGGAGACTCCCTTTGAGGGTTCCCAAACTCACACCCCCCTACTTCATCCTGGTGACTGCTGGCTCCCAAGACCCTGAGTGGATTTCAAGACCCTGGGATCACAGTTACCTTTGGAAAATAGATCAGCTTGGCAGTAGCAAGTGATAGAGGCTGAGATGTAAAGTGGGAGTCATAGGCGGTTCAATTAAACACTACTATTATTTAAAGTAGTGTTTTATAGTAACAATTATAGACCTCATTCCGGAATGGATTGAGGCTCTTTATGTTCCTGGAGCAAGCAGATGCCCTTGGGCTCTACTAGCATGAGACAGGACATATGGAGATGTTACTGGGGCCCGCTCGAGCAAATCGATGATGAACGGGAAGACAGTGATACAGTGATTATTTAAAGTAATTTTATCAGTATGTTTTCTATCTTCTAGCTCTGAGAACTCACAAAATTCTTAATCACAAATGACTGAAAGCAATTTCTTGGACTCCAATTTGTTCTGGTCTCTTCATCCTGAGCCTAGAGTATATCGTGATCTGCTTACTCATTTGAGGCTGACTGTGCTGCTCCGCTAAGGGAATCCCTAGCCATAGGGTCTGTGATTGCTGAGATGCTAGACTCAGCATGAGCTTAACGTCCAAGCTAAGACCTGGCTTTCACTGTACAGAATGTAAGGACATTCTGTCCCACAGGACAGTTCAGTCAAAATTGCCTATGATCTTCTCTTCCTCTATCTGCTACCTTTACTTTTCTCTTCTTTTTCTTTCTTTTCTTTTCTTTTTTTCTTTCCTTTTCCCTTCCCTTCCTACCCTTTCCTTCCCTTCCTTTCCTTTTTCTTTTCTTTTCTTTTCTTTTCTTTCTTCTCTTTTGAATTTTGAACCACACCCAGTGATGCTCAGGGCATACTCCTGACTTTATACTCAGGGATCTCTCCTGGCAGGCTAAGGGGACCAGATTTGGGGACCATTTGGGGTGCTGGAGATTAAATCTAAGTCAGCTCCATGCAAGTCAAACGTCCTACCTGCTATACCACTGCTTCACCCCTTATTCCTCTTTGTAATGGACTATTTTAATATTTTTTTGGATTTGTAGTGCTCAGAGCTTACTCCTGACTCTGTGCTGAGAGATCATGTCCAGTGGTCCCTCTAGGAGCCATTTGTGGTGCCTCAGGTTCACATTAGAGCCAGCAGCATGAAAGGTAAGTAGCCTTAACCTCTGTACTGTCTCTCTGACTGACAGTTTACTTTTAAAGGAGCATTCCTGCCTTCCAATTTCATTTGAACTGGAAAAAGTCCTCCACGTAATTGCCAAGTCTTCATGCCCTGAGATCTTCTCCATGCTGTGTAGTAAGTACATTCCTTGGATCAAGACTCTTAAGTATGCATGTCACACCCACTTGACTTACACACTGGACTCCCATGTAAGCCATGCCCACCCCTGGAAGACCTCAGGACAGGTCTTCCATAGGCCGACAAGCATCTGGCCCATGCTTTAGGATGGGAAAGGATGGGGGTTTAATTACCTTGCTGAGTTACTGGAGTATGTAACAGGGTTCTGTCTGACAGGAGGCCTGCAGACAGTGTGCTAAGGAGAGTACAGAGGCTCTCTGTGTGGGTCCAGGGCTCTGAGCAGACAGCAGCCTTCTGCAGATGCTCATGGAACCACTGAGACCCTGAATCAGGAGAGACTCAGGGAGCCGGGCGTGGGGGCTGCTCCCCTTCCTGGTTTTCAACTCAAGGCAGGGGCAGAGTCTCTGGAGCGAGCCACCAGGGCCATGGCTTTAACTAAATATGTCTCTGAAGAACCTTCCCTTTTGGGAAGGCTGTAGGAGACTCCCTTTGGGGAGACTTCCTGAAGGTCACTGCGGTCAAGCCCTAGCTATTCCTTCTAGTCCTCTTCCAATTGCCATTAAATTCCAAGACATTTTCCCTGTATAGAATGAGACTGGAGCGAGAGCTGCAGGTGAACAGATGTAAAGGCCCTGGAGAGAAAAGGAGACAGAGGAAGAAGTCAGTTCTTGCAGGAATGGGGAACACTGGCGAGCCAAGGGCTCCGTTTTGGGGGCTCGTTTCTGTGACTCCCACTCACAGACCCCCTGCTTCCGGCAGCCAAGAGAAGTCTGCATGGAGCGCTCAGGACAAGAGGGTTAAACTCTTCTCCATAGTCCCCGATGCAGCAGCGAGGAGCATCTCCTCATTCCCTTCCAGACAGGAGCCTTCAGTCTGTCCTGCCTGGCCACGCGTGCCCAACTCCAGCGGGCCTGGGCTCAGTGCTGCTTTTCAGGCAGAGCGTCGGAATCTGCAGTGGAATTTAGTGCCTGCATCGGCATCTCCACTTCGGTCTTGTTCTCCAGACGGCCTGCGTCCCTCCGTGGAATGTAGCTGTGTGGCTTTCCTCTGGCCTCTCTGCCTTTTCTCCCCTTGCTTTTCTTTGGGTGTTAAATAGCTCCCTCCGGGCATTGCCAATTATTTATGACATCCTTCTCCTTGTAAGATCTAGTTGGAAAACCTGTTCCTATGGAAACTGCTGTTTTCAAACAGGACGGCTCCAACTTCAAAACAATCTCATCAGATACGCAGCGACTCATGCATCTCAGTGGCAGGCAGATAACAGGGCTTCGGAAGATCTGAATTTGAAAAACAATGATGGAGAACAAAATGTGTGGCAAGCCTTCTGGATGAGTGGGTGGTCTAGCAATTATCAGAAGAAAGTGTGTGTGTGTGTGTGTGTGTGTGTGTGTGTGTCTTTGGCATGGGGATGTTGTGGGATTGCATGCATTTAGAGAAAACTGGTGAGAGGATGAGGAGTTTGTACCTCTCCTAGCCCTGAGACATCTGTAGAACAGAGTTGTCAGAGATGAGCTACACTGAACCGGGCCTTTGTCACTTGCTGGTGTTACCCTCCTCCCTGGACTCACAGTTCACAGCACAGTCGCAGCGACGCAGCGCGGAGTCTGCATTCTGTAACCAGCTCAGTTATTAGCTTCTTATCCAGGGTCGTGTGTTTGCTTTGTGCTCAGGTTTATTCACTCCCAAGCCAAGGAACTAAAGGGCGACGTAGACACCAAGGCTGCTCTGTGCAGCAGCTTTGTTAAGCAGGTTACTGAGGCAAACTCACTCTACACCCTGAACTGATATTTCTTCCTTTTGTTTGTCTAAGAGACTGTCATTTTCTCTCCCTGCATTCAGACCCAAATTTTGCTAGTTACCATGGCAATATATTTGAAGTCAGTATCACTGTAATGTTCCATCATGACCTATTATGATATCGTTCAGATTGTTCTAGACTTCATCTGTCCATCAATCATTCTGGGGAGAATTCTGAGGGAGGGAGGAAGAAAGAGAATGAGGTTTGGAGAGAATTATTTTATTGAAGAAGGATATAGAAATGTGCCTTAACGTGTCAGAGTAGCCTATTGTGTTGCGGGGAACATATTATTCTTTTAATTCTCATTCAGGGTAATGCAGTCAAGATCCAGGTATACGTTATTAACATAGTGTATTGTCAGGAAGAGGCTAGCCCTTCTCTCATTGGAGCCTGAACATTCCAGATGTGCATATTTACAAAAATGCAGCATGTTCAGAGGAAAGATGCAATGTGAGGTCCAGTGCTACGGGGTTCAGCTGTAATGACTGTATATGCTACGTTGTAGGATCTGAACTGATCAGACTCTTCTCCTTTCATGCACGTAGTTTCTGAATGAAACCTAAAAGCATGTGAAACGAGCGCCCATTACTGGCTACCTAGACCCTCAATTCCCGATGAAGCACCTGACCCGGGCTTGGAAGGTGGGATCATGATGACACCTAGTCCTGGGAAGTCCCAGCTTGGCCCAGGTCTAGCATTTTTATCCCCAGTCAGCTCGTAGGTTTATTCTGTACAGAAGCATCATTTATGCTAATTGGTGATACTTATGACGTCAAATAATGACAATATTTTCTGACTAAAATATTCATCATTTGTGTAGTATGTGGATTTTCCATGAAGGTGTTACTGCTTCTTGGGAAAAGGAAACAAATCTCCTCCCATGTATGTAATATGCTTGCACACAAAATTACATAAAGAGATAATGGACTCTGTAGTAAAATATCATGAAGAAGTAACACTTTAAAGAATTTTCCTGGGGAAAACAAGGTGTGTGTGTGTGTGTGTGTGTGTGTGTGTGTGTGTGTGTGTGTGTGTGGTGAGAATAATACTAATCTAACATAAGCCCGAGGTAGGCTAATTTTCCAGACCAATATCCATTGCTAGGTATTACAGAAATAGTTCAGTCTAAACTTTTTTTACTTTCCCAGAAATTTCTACATTTGTTCACTAAGTACTAACTGAGTGCCTGGATACAGTGTTAAGAGGTAGCCCCTAACCTTGGGGGACCCTGAAGAGTAGGGAAGGTCTGCTAAGGCTTATGCTCTGTCTAGTAGGGAAGAGGACCTAGTCAAGCTAAGACACTGAGTTCACGCATTATGTCTCCCATTTCTGTACCCAGCATTGACTTCACATAAAGTTGTTCTTTGAAGAAATACACCTTTTACTGTGTCAGGGTACCATCAGATATAGAACTGGGATCGGATCCATATTTAATTTCATTGTTGTTATTGTTGTTGTGGGGAAATAATTTTACCTTAGGGACATAATTAAAAGGATTTACAGTTGGTTTTGGATACCCTCAAGGATTTGAACTTTGTTTCTCATATACTCATGTCCCAGGAATCCTTTCAGAATGAAATATTGCAAAAAAAAGGTAGAAATGAGGTTAGGGAAGGAAAGAAACTGAGGAGATGAAGTCAGAAGAGGTGTGTGGGAAGTGACAGGGCAGAGGTGCACTGGTAGTGTAGCGTGACATCTCTGTATATATGGAACACAAAACCAATGAAATGAAAGCATGGGATCCGAAGAACAATAATCAGGCTTAACTTGTGCCTGTCGAGGTAGGCTGCAGGGCGGAAGGGTACCTGGGGATTTTTGGGGGAGAGAAATTGACATTAGTGAAGGGATGGGTATTGGGACAATTGTATGCCTGAATATTAACTATAAATAATCTTGTGAATCATGACACCTAACTAAAAATAGGTACTTAGAGTAACTGGATGAGGAAATGCAATGGCTTAAAGGGCAGATGCCTAGAGTTCAGGGAGGAGGCGATAGATTTAGGGGGAAGGAGAGAAGAGATAGATGAGAAGCAATGGGGCCAGGGCCATGGGACTCATTTACCTTGGGGGTCAGGGACAATAGAGCTAAATATCCAACCCAGAGTCACAGCACTGAAATAGAGACCCAAATTCTAATATAAATACTAAAATCAATTTTTGATTTAATATTAAATCCTCATTGATATTAATATCTATTAATAGATATTAGGTGTACACAGGTACACCCGGCAGAGCAGAAACCAGCTTTCCCCGTTGAACCCCCCTGCATTCCATGGACCACAAGAGCAACTTCCGACCCGAGTCCACCATCCCGATGGAGTCTCAGAGGAGCCCATAGAAACCCCCCACACCTTGCTGGCAGCGATCTGTGTCACAATCCACACTCTGCAGCTGGTAAGATCTCCCCCCAGCATATTAATCCAGTCTCCAGCCCACAGATTAATCCAGTCTCCAGCCCAGCTTGTCAGAAACCCAGCCTACAAGGACCCGCCCTGCAGAGACCCGCCCTTCAGAGGAGAGTATTTCAAGCCCAGGAATGCTTGAGCCTAAGACACAGGTACACCCGGCAGAGCAGAAACCAGCTTTCCCGTTGCGCGCGGCCACCATGCAGCCGCGCAATTTACCCTCCAAATTTCCACAAATATTCTAACAACCACTCTGAGAGAGCCCCACAAAGTAATGAGAATATAGTGCCCGCATGGCAGAGCCTGGCAAGCTGTCTGATGCGTGTTCGATATGCAAAATCCAGTAACAAAAATGTTTATTTTCCTGACCCCGAAAGAGCCCTTAATACGGCAGCAGTAAGAAAGGCAAACAAGCAGTGCATGATAAAATTTCACGGCTGTCCTAGGCTGCCAAAACAAAGGACTAAAATGACTGTCTGTACTTTCAATGCACGTACACTGGCATCGGAAGCATATATTGAGGATCTGATGCTGCAAGCAAGAAAGATCAAGTACGACATCATTGGTCTGACTGAGACGAGGAGACGCCAGTTGCATCATGCTGTATTTGACACCGGAGAAGAATTGTTCCTTGGAACATGTGATGAAAGAGGCGTTGGTGGCGTTGGTGTCCTTGTCAACACGAACATGGCTGTCAACATTGATTCATTTGAATGCCTAACAAACCCGAATAGGACGATTACACTTGGAGGAGAGGTGGCCCACTGCCAGCAATTTCTATCTTCATTGTCTATGCACCAATATCCACATACAAAGAAGATGAAATTGAGAAATTCTACATGGAATTGGAGGAGTTCTATAAAAAGATCACACCTTCTACAAGATCATAGTCGGTGATTTTAATGCCAAGATAGGACCAAGAAGATCGGCTGAAGAACTCCACATCGGGACCCATGGCCTAGAATGGAACGAACAGGGTGAGAGACTATCTGAGTTCATCATGTCCACCAAGACTATTCATGGGGAACTCACAGTTTCAGAAGGCTGAAGCGAAACGTTGGACATGGGAATCTCCTGGCGGACAGGTCCACAATGAAATTGACCACATCATCTTCAATCGACGGTTTTGTCTGACCGATGTTGCTGTCGCCCCCAAATTCCAGACAGGATCGGACCACCATCTCCTTCGTGCAAAATTCTACTTCCCGCAACGGGGAGAAAAAGCTGCAAAGTTTAAGAAGAGAACTCCCAGAACGACCACCAACTGGGAACTCTTTGGCACCATTGCGGCAACATGGGAAGATACCATCATTGATGACATCGATGAAGAGTACAACCGACTGGTTCAGCACCTCCATGATTGTGCGAAGAATGCCGAGAGAGAGAGAAAGACACAAAAGGACGCTTGTCTTCAGAAACTCTTGAGCTCATTCGCCAACGTGGCAAGGCGCGAGCCTCAGGAGACCAAATGCTAACGCCCAAGCTTGCTAAACAGTGCAGAGAAGAGATAAAAGCAGACCTCAAAGACAGAAGAGCAGAAATACTGGAAGATGCAGCAGAAGCAGGGAAAAGTATTCACACTGCCCGCCTGTCCTTCGCCAACTATAAGACCAAGATGACTGCCCTCCGACGCCCTGATGGATCTATCACATCTTCCAGAAAGGCAATGGAGAAGATTATCCAGGACTTCTACTCAAATCTATTTGATAGCCACATCCACCTGCCCACATACCAAATTCCACAGGATGGATATGTCATTCCCAATGTTCTCCCTTTCTGAAATCCGACATGCCATCTCGTCGGTAAAGAAGGGAACAGCACCAGGCCCAGACAAAGTCAAACCCGAACATCTGAAGAATCTGCCGTTGGTACTCATCAATACACTAGCTCGGCTCTTCACATGCTACCTGTCCGAATGCAAGGTGCCCTCCCAATGGAAAACCAGCAGGACAGTTCTACTGTTCAAGAAGGGAGACATTCACGACATTGGCAACTATTGCCCCATCTGACTGTTGTCTGTCATCTACAAGCTGTTTACACGAGTCATCCTGAACAGGATTAGCAGAACACTAGATGAAGGGACAACCATGCGAGCAAGCAGGTTTCCGGAAAGGATTCAGCACAATCGACCATATCCACACAGTAACCAAGCTCATTGAGGTTTGTAGAGAGTACAAGATGCCGCTCTGTCTCACGCTCATTGATTTACAGAAAGCCTTTTGATTCTGTGGAGACTGAAGCAGTCATCGAAGCCCTAGTCAAACAGGGTGTTCAAACCCAATACATCAAGGTCCTTCGTGAGCTGTATTACGGATTCACCACCAGGATCTCACCATTCTACAAAGAAGTGATCATTGATGTCAAAAGAGAGGTTCGACAAGGTGATACCATCTCACCAAAACTCTTCAGTGCCACCCTCGAGAACATCATTAGACAATTAGAATGGGAAGGAATGGGAGTGAAGATAGATGGTCGGCAACTACACCACCTCCGCTCGCTGATGACATCGTTCTAATAACACCAAACATTAGCCAAGCGGCACAAATGCTGGCTGACTTTGACCGAGAATGTGGAAAGGTAGGTCTACAGCTGAATCTGAAGAAAACTATGTTCATGAGAAATGAACTAGTTCCAGAGGCCCCATTCACTCTCAATGGAACAAACATCTCTGAATGCAGCAGTTATGTGTACCTAGGTCGAGAAGTCAACATGATGAACGACCTAAAACCTGAGCTGCGCAGGAGGAAGAGAGCGACATGGAATGCCTTCAAAGGCATCGAAGAAATAGCTAAAAGGACAAAGAACCTCCGGCTCCGGGCACATCTCTTTGACTCCACAGTTCTCCCTGCATTAACATACGCCTCAGAGACCTGGGCCCTACAAAAGCAGGATGAAAGGCATCGAAAGAGCTACGCTTGGAATATCACGCTCTCACTCAAGTGAGAGAAGGAATCTGGAGTTCTGACCTCCGTCGCTATTCCAGAATCAGGGACGCTGTCTCGTTTGCCAAGGCATCGAAAATCAGATGGGCTGGACATGTAATGCGATTTGGAGACAACTGCTGGACTAGAGCCGTTACCGACTGGATCCCATGGGATGTCAAAAGATCACGTGGCCGCCCACCTACAAGATGGTCAGACTTCCTTGTTAAGACCCTGAAGGAACGGTTTGAGGCTCTTCATATTCCTGAATCAACCAGATGCCATTGGGCTACATTGGCACGTGATAGGGTCCAATGGAAATGTTACTGGCGCCCGCTCGAGCAAATCGATGAATAACGGGATTCAAGTGATCAAGTGATCAATAGATATTAGTTAAGGGGTGTG
>JAJIBD010006190.1:0-143968 GCA_021461705.1 Cryptotis parvus
CAGAAAGCAAATCTAGATCTCCACCAGAATTTCAAAACATTGAACAATTTGTCAGTGAAAAGATAATTCATTCTATTCCAGTCCTTTAGCCTTCCTGTAGCCCCATCAACAGAAATAGATGGTATATACTGGAGTTAGAGAAGGTAATAGAGGGCAGGTTAGGGGAAAGTTATATCACCGGAGAAACATTTGTAGAAGTTACAACCCAAACAGAGGTCTAATAAAAGACTGAAATTTATTTTGAGGAACACAAAAGACTTCCCATTCCTATTCTTTAGAATCGCATTGACAGGTTCCCATAAAATCATTGTGGCATACAGTTAAAGAGCTACAAGATACAAACTATATCTGAGCAGCAAAATAAATACACATTACAAAGAAAAGTGGAGATTTTTAAAAAATGGATCCTAGAAGAATTTGAAGCCTTTAGTACTGATAGCTATAACACACATTAAAGTCAAACTTCTGGGCAGATTACCATAAATCTTCACACTAAGGTTTATTTACCTCTGTACATATTACCTAAGTAAACATTCTAACTTTCAAAAAAAGTATAAGCATGCCAAAAACAAGAATAAAACCCACACACAATCTGAATAGAAAACAATAATCAGAATAAGACTCACTAAAGTAGAACTCAGATACTCATGTTATTATTGGAAATATGATCAGTCTGATAAGGATTTATAAGGTAAATGATGATCTAATTTAAGGAGATATAAGCAATATTATTAGTGAAAAGTAATCTACTGAGGAAGAAACAAAAATCATTGCTAAAAAGTGAAAAATAATAAAATAATAGCTATTAAGATGAAAATACACTACTACTATTATTATTAATAGGTTAATAATATTATTATCATCAATAGTATTAACATAATAATAACAATAATAGGAATTAAGATGTTTTGGAGATTCAGTGGCGAAAAGAAATCAGAGAACTTGAAATTAGATCAATAAAATCTTCATCATTTGAAATGCAACAGGAAGCAAATCTAGATCTGAAACATAATTAAAGAACATTGAGCAAAATTAAACACAACATTGTATAACCACGCCCTTCCCCATCCCCACCCTTTAAAAAAGGGTGACTGAGGATTTTCAAAATTCTTGCAGTTACAAACCACTGATCCATGAAGCTCAGAGAACACAAGGAAGAATGGATAGGTTACCTTACAAATCCTCTTTCTAAAACATGATACACAATCTTTAGAAAACTGCAAACAAGGGGCCAGAGTGATAGCCCAGCGGGTAGGGCATTTGCCTTGCACGTGGCTGGCCTTTTGCTGGCCAGGGTTCGATCCCGGCATCCCATATGGTCCCCGACCACCACCAGAAGTGGTTACTGAGTGCAGAGCCAGGAGTAACCCCTGAGCATCGCAGAGTGTGACTCAAAAAAGCAAAGAGAGAGAGAGAGAGAGAGAGAGAGAGAGAGAATTGCAAACAAAGGGACATCTTTAAGGAAGCTTAAGGTGAAAGTAAAATTCTTTGTAGAATAAGCTAAAATGAAGTAATTTTTCATTAGAAACTATGTAAGCAATTGAAAAGAAGAGTCAGATATTTAATATCTTGAGGGGCTGAAGAGAGTACAGCAGCCAGGGTGTTTGTTTTGCATGCAACAGGCTAAAATTCAATCCCTGCTACCCCCACATAGTCCTCTGGGCCCTATGAGTGAGCTCTGAGAATAGAGTGGAAGTAAATCCTGAACACTTCTGGGTGTGGCCCCAAAAAATAGAACAAATAAAAAGCAGGGGCTGGAGAGATTACAGAGGGTAGGGTGCTTGCCTTACCAACCTGAGTTCAATACCAAGAACATGGTCCTAAGAGTACCGTAGGGTTCTAGGATGATCCCTTACTCCCCCAAAACAAGCAAAACAGAAAAACATACTGAAATTACTAAATAGTCCTAAAACTCTGTATCTAACAAAATTATATATTTAAAATAGTTTTCAGAGAGGAACAAAAAAAGTGATATGTCACCAAGACACTAATATTATAAAAATATGTTTTAAAGTTTTTCGATGCTGAAAGGAAATCATATGTCTCAACCTGATCTGCATAAAATAGAGTGTCACAGAAATAATGGAGAAGAAAACTTCTTTTTTCATATTCTTGACTGTTTTAAAAAACATATTCATTACAATAATTAAAATAGCAACACATTAGGTAATTATAAACTATAGAAAGTGAAATACTTCATTTATTACATTGAATTGCTGGTCTGGAAGGCCAAGAATCATTGGGAGGTCCCTGTGTCCCCCTGATCACTGCATGGGAGCCCTCACTTTCCCTCCCCCAAAAGTGGAAGAGAGTAATTTAAAGTGCTTTAAGTTATCTGTGCTACAAGTAACTACGTTTAAAGGAGTCTAGTGTTATTTGAGAATTAACTTAGATTCTTTTAAGAGGTCATAGTAAACCAGTGTTTCCCTAAGTGACTCACATCCCTACAAGAGGGTGGGGTGCTGGAAGGATCCAGAAAAAGCAGGCCTAAGGTGCTTTTGATTGCTTACTTAAAGAAAAATAGATGTACCAGTGGTGCAAAAGTATTTTTTTCCGAATGCAAAAGTAATATTCTAAAAAAAGTATGGAACCTTTGCTTCAGAGCAATAATAATTATCTAATAATTGATACGTTCTGAAGTGACATAAAATAGACTCAATTTAAAACGTCTGCTTCCCATCACAGAAGACAAAGACTATGAGAAGAAGGAAAAGAAGTATAGGGGATAAGTAAATTAGCAAAATGTGGTTCAGAAAGATAGTATAGTGTGTGGGACCACCCCCTAAAGTGTGGATCAGACACATAGTTTAGTGTAAAGGCCCACCCATATGGTCTTCTACCTCAGCCAGAACTAACCCCGGAACATAAAACCAGGACTAAACCCTGAGAACAATTAGTGTGGCTCCAAAATTTAAAAATAACTAAAAAAGAATAAAGTAGACCAAAAGATTCAAATGCCAAATTACAATATAATAGAGAACATAGTTACTACATTTTAGAATACAGTTCTGTATGTCTAAAAGTTACTAAGAAAATAAATCACAAAATTTAGTATCACACACAAAATATATTTATAGGTAATGGATATTAATTACTTTGTTGTGGTCATAGTAATGGATGATAAATTGATTATTGCCATATTTTACTCTAAGTATCAAATTAATTTTATATACCTAAAATGAACATTATGTTATGTTAGAAGTCTCAATAATAAAAATCAACAAATATAATTATTAAAGATATTATACATGTGATCTATATTAATATAGTCATTGTATTAATTATATTGGTATTAAAATTATATTTAATGTTATTACATTAATATATTAAATGCAATTATTACATAGCAACTAAAGTAGTTAAATGGGTGAATATAAATAATAAATTTTATACTGTGTTAAAGGAAATCATTTCAAATACTGATCCGGTAGGCAAATAGTAAAAGGACAGACAAATATGCCCAGTGTAACACTAAACAAAAGGATCATAGCTATACAGTAATTTCAAAGAGCTTCAAAGCAAGGAAGATGATGAAAGATCCGGCAAGAGTTGTTTAAAGAATACATTGGCCACCATCAAAGAGGTTACATAGATCCTATATATGCCTAGCAGATTTTCATAATGCAATGGTAAAACGGAACAAAAATGACTAGACAGTTATAGTCATATATTTAAACATCCCTTGATGGACCAAGCTGAAAGAAAGACTATAAGTAGGGAATGAATATTGGAAAAGCATTATCCATTAACTTGAATGAGTTGATTGATATTTATAGAATGCTTCATTAAAATATTGCAATACAAAATCTTCAAAAACTCACATGGAACAAGCACTAAATTATAAAATATAATATTAATATATCATATTACAATATAAAATATAATTAAATAATTAAATCACTGTATCACTGTCTTCCCGTTCATCATCGATTTGCTCGGCGGGCACCAATAACATCTCCATATGTCCTGTCTCATGCTAGTAGAGTCCAAGGGCATCTGCTTGCTCCAGGCACATAAAGAGACTCAAACCATTCCATCAGGTCATAGAAATGAGGTCTATAAATGTTACTGGTATTTGGCATATCAAATATGACACGGTTAGCTTGCCAGGCTCTGCCGTGCGGGTGGCATTGTCTTGTAGTCACCTCTAAATGCAGCATTTATTGATGAACTGCGCGGCCTCAAGTGGCTAAGCGAGCCGGGCTGTGATAGGCTTGTCTGCTGGGTGGAGTTCTGATAAGAGGGAGGTCGGGTGTGGAAAATGGCAGCCCTCATGGAATGGGGGGTCGTACTGGCTTGTTGCGAAGCTCTGTGCTGGGGTGGTGGGCCAGGGCTAGAAGCCCACCATCCCTCCCGGTGCTCTTGAGTGGCTGGGCACAGGCAGAGCCAGAAGCAGCTCTGCCCCATGTCTGTGAGTCACATTTATTAAATAAATAAATAAATAAATAGATACATAAATAAATAAAGTAATTTATTAACTAATTAATAAAAGGAAATGAATGAATGAATAAAAATAAATGATAAATAAATAGATAGATGGATAGATAAATGAATGAATAATTGAACAAATAAATGAATGAATGATGAATGAGTGAATGAATGGATAGATAGATAGATAGATAGATAGATAGATGGGAGAGATAGATAGATAGATAGATAGATAGATAGATAGATTATGGGAGGGCCTGGGTTCCAGTTCCCCAGTACTGAAAAAACAAGCCTGAGCAGGAAAGTTGTCAAAGCCTGAAAAAAACAGGGTCTCTCCACGTGTGCTGTGGGCATCAGAGCCAGGGAGATGGGCTGCGTGGAGGACCAGCACTACAGGGCATGCGGCGCACACATGCACAGGCGTACACGCATGCATGCACACATGCACACACACGCACATGCATGCGCACACACATATGCATGTGCACACACACTCGCACACACATGCACACACATGCACACACAGACATATATACTTGTACACACGCATATGCGTGCACACACATGCATGCACACACATGCCACACACAAACACGTGCACACACATGCATGCACACGGACATATATACATGCATACACACATACACACACTCCACAAACACATGCACACATGCCACAGCACACAGACATATATACATGCACACACACACATACACGTGCACACACATGCATGTGCATGCACATATGCATGCACACACACACACACACATACACTTTGCACACATGCACACACAAACATGCACACAGACATATATACACACATACATGCACATGCACACAAACACATGCACACACATTCACGCACACAGATATATGCACACATGCACACACATTCACGCACACAGACATATATGCACATGCACGCACACACATGCATGCACACAGACATATATACATGCACACACGCACATGTATGCCACAGGCTAACACATGGAGGAACACACATGCACACACAGTCACGCACGCCTACACTTTACATCACATGCACATGCACGCATACACATGTGTGTAAAGGCCCACCATATATTTGGTATAAGGCATAATTCACTAGTACAACCATGTACCCAACCATAATGGTTGTACTAGTGAATTATGCCTCTATACTCAAATATTTATAGAAGACATTACATCAATTATGACTATTTATTTCAGAAAATAGAAGCAAATTAAACGTATACTAGCTGATTATAATTTTAAGTCAGGTTTACCTTAATAGCAAAGCCAAATAAATGCATTAAAGAAAACCACAGACAAATATCTACCTACCATGAGCATATATTCAAAAAAATTTCAACAAGAACTCATGGGGATAACCCAAAACACCAAATGCATGCCCAACATTTGTAATATCCTGAGCTTCGTTCCCAGCATCCTATGGACCACCCAAACACAACTCATTATGGCTCTCTGTCACCATTCACAGTTGAGACCTCTGCAATCCACAACTACCACTGTGGGGCCCTGGTGATCCCGAGCACTGCTGGGACTGATCACTAAACTGTTAGGCCACTCTTGTTGCAACTGAGAGTGGTCTCAGGTTCCTGAACAAAAGCTAGAGATATCCCCTGCCTCTCAAAATAACCTTAATAAATTCTAAAATAATAGAAACCAAAATTTTCAAAAAACATTTTCCATGACAAAAACATATTACACTCAGGCTACTTTAACATTTATATCAGAGCAATCTTTTATATAACTGAGTTAAAGAACAAAAATTATATCTGTAGAGAAAACATTTGCCAAAGTATATCTATCCATGACACAAAAGTCTCAAAACATAAAAGGAGACATGCATGAATAAGTAAAATATACCTACAAAATTCGAATCATTACAGCACTAACGAGAGAGAGAATACTTTTCCCCCTAACATCAAAAACAAGGAAAATATGTATTCACTGGCTATTACTGTACTTGATGTATTATTGTACTTGAAGTATTATTGTACTTGATGTCTGAGAAAATACAATAGATTAAAAAATAGGAAATATATAGCCAAAAAAAAAATAAAACAAGGAACCAGAGTGATAGTGCAGCAACCAGGACATTCGCCTTTTGCAAAGCTGACCGAGGTCTTATCCCTGACACCACACCTGGTCCCTTCAGTCCTGCTAGTTGTGATCCTTGAGCAAAGTAAGCCTTGAGAAGTTCTGGGTGTGGGCTCAAAAGAAACAATTAAAACAGAAAAAAGAAGCTACATTTTTTGTATTATGCAGATGGCATATTATTATATATAAATGTAACAAATTTTCAAATAGATGTCTGAAACTTACATGTATATAAGTTGTTCAGTAAAAATTCATTTTTCCTGCATGCCAACAATAAAAAATTGAATTAAAAATTAACTTATAAAAGCATAATAATGATTTGTAGTTTAAATATTAAAAATGTATAGAATGTGCTAGGTGACTACAACAGTATGCCACCCGCCCGGCAAGCCCTGACAAGCTGCTCGTGTAGTATTTGATATGCCAAATACCAGTAACATTTATATTAGGTAATTCCCGTGACCTAGTATAATGGTTTGAGGCTCTTTATGTTCCTGGAGCAAGCGGATGCCTTTGGGTTCTACTAGCATGAGACAGGACATATGGAGATATTACTGGTGCCCGCTCTAGCAACTAGATGATTAACGGGAAGATAGTGATAGTGATAGTGATAGTGATAGTGCTAGGCAAAGAATTAAAAAATACTGATAGATAAAATGAAAAACTATATTTCCATGTTCATAAAATTGAAACATCCAATTTTGTTAAATATTAATACTGTCCAGCTTAATGTATATATTTTCAATGCAACTCAAATAAAAATAAAAAATTGCTGCAAATTATATTATGATATGAACAAACTGATACACTAATGAAGTCAAAATTTCCCAGAACAGTCAATACAATGCTTAAAAAGATTGAAGGACTCCTACTACTGATTTCAATTTTTTGTACAAATTGACAGTAATCAAGAAAATGAAATGATACAAATAAACCATTACAGCATAAAAGACAATTCCTAAATAGCCTTTTATGTAGCTGTATACATTGAAAATATTCACAAAAGTAAGTCAAATAATCTTGGAAAAGTTTTATACCCATTGGCACTACCAAATATTTCGTAAAAATAAATTAATTGAATTAGATGTAGTTTCCTCCATAAACTATATGAAGGAAAAAATATACATGACTTTAAGTTCAGTAGTGAATTAAACTAAACTTTTCCAGGCCGGAGCCATAGTACAGTGGGTAGAGTGTTTGTCTTACATGCAGCCAATCTCCGGCATCCCATATGGTCCCCAAAGCACCATCAGGAGACATTCCTGAGAGAAAAACCAGGAGTATCCTGAGGATAGCTGGGAGTGACCCAAAAAGAAAAAAAAAGAAACTCAAATTTTGCTGAAATGAAAAACTATCTTTGTTACTTTTAAATAGGGTAAAGATTGGTTTAAAGCACAGAATATGATCTGTCCTAGAAAACACTAATTCTTGCATTTGACAAGACTGTATTCTGTGTTCAGAGTATTTGCAATTACCCACTGAAACATTTCTTTAACACGTCTAGGAACTCAACATTTCTGTCATCTTTTCATCGGTATCTCTTGATTTTGTTTTCCCTCTGAATGAAAAGTCTCTGGTCCTTCACATGGTGAGTAATTTTTGTTTATATTGTGCTCATTTGGAATACTACATTTTAAGACTCTGAACTTTGTTTATATTACATGGAAATGTTGATAATTTTCTTTTACATCGCTTTAGATTGTGTTTCCAACACCAGTTCAATTTTCAAAGTCTTTGCAATGGTAACTTTATTTCCTGCATATGCATCACCCAGTGGTTAGTCTGAGATCTGATGAGAGATCTGTTTCTCATGCAGTTTTCAAAGACTTTGGTATGCTAATCAGAATCCTGTTGGCCTAGGACAGGAGCTAACCAGGGAACTAATTAAACAAAATTAATGCTTTACGTAATTATTGTACTTTTTTTCTGTAACAGAACTGGGACTTCCGGTGCTCCAGGTTTTAGTTTTTGGCCTTCTAGTCAAAGCCTGTCCTTTTTCTGTGATAGCTTCCAAGAAAGAGAGACAGCAGCTTGAGATACCACCTGCAGATATCACCCCACAGAAGAAAATGAAGGTTTCTTGTGCGGCAAGATTTTACTGGAGTGCCAGTAGCGCCATAGAAGAAGAAAACACAGAAAGATAGAGATTACCTCCACTTTCTTTGAGCTTTGGGAGTTCCCTTGCTGCTGCTCCAACCCAGTCTAGGAAGTATATTACCACTTCCTCTGAACCTGAAGTTGGCTCCCCACGTCTAGCCAGCAGTGAATTTAGGCCAATAGATAACTGGGTTATGATTATAAACTCACTTTCTATTTCAAGGTACTGCAAATTTTGATCCTCTCTTTCCTTCTTAATTGCTTCACACCAGGATCAAGTATTGCTCAGGCAATATGTACAAGTTTGATAGCTGCAATTCACATTCTCTTTATCAGAATTAGTATATCCTTTTTTTAAAAAATTTACTTCATGCTTTTCAACATTTTGAGTTATACACTGGTATTCAACTATAATTATTTTCTTACATTGTATGAAACCTGGGAAGTGCAGAAGGACATTAAAAGTGATTGCAATGGAAATGGAAACACATGCTCTTGAATTATTTGTACTAACACCCATTTCTATTATAAAGAATTGCTCTGCACCTCCTGGAAATTGACCTCCTTCATGCTCTGACAGTGCCCGGGCTACACCAGAGGCAACTACCACCTTCTTAACTCGAATCCTGTCAGCACTCTGAGAAGAGAGGTAGTAGGTGGTATTATCTATTTGGGGAAAGGATGAATGAGATTTATAGTCCCGAGCTCTGATTTTCGTCTGTTTGGGGGCCACAGCAGGAGGCGCACAGGAGTTGCTCCTGAACTCCAGTCGTCCGTGTGATGTCAGGAAGTGTTGGTGTTCAGTATCCACCAGGCCCACAGGCATATGATCAGGGAAGTGTATTTGGTGTTCAGTATCCAACCTATGTAGGCCACATGCAAGGCATAAATTCTTACCCACTGTACTATTTCTCAGATCCCTTATTCTTATAGAAATTTTTAAGCTTTACACCAATCAGAGAAAGTTATGTCAAATATTTTCTTTTTTTTTCTTTTTCTTTCTTTTGGCTTTTATATCACACCCTTTCAGTCCTTACTCTTGGCTCTGTCTTTTAAGCTTCATCTGTTAGAGCTGTTTTGGGAAGTTATGTTGGTCACACACAAAGCAGGTACCCTACCTGTAGTACTCTCTCTGGCTCCAGGTGAAATATTTTCTGTGGTAAACTTTTTTTCTTTTGTTTGAGAATTTAACTTCCATCTCAGATTAGCACCATCCGCATTCCAGAGTTATCAAAAACTAGAGCTGGGGAGAAGTAAACCACATAGGTTAGCTTTTAGATAGTTCTACTTACTATTAGAAGAAATTAACCTATGGTATTCCTTTGTTCCTCTACAACATTTATATTCACCTGTTTCCTTCTTATTTAAAATCCGAAGTTGATTTTTTCAAATGTTGTGTCCCATAAAAGGGAATTCATAACCACCAAAGTCACAGTAGCCAGAATCTGAAGCAACCAGAGTGCCCGAAAATCGATGACTGGATAAAGAAGCTGTGGTACATCTACACAATGGAATACTATGCAGCTGTTAGGAAAAATGAAGTTATAAAATTTTCCTATAAATGGATGGACATGGAGAAGATTATGTTGAGTGAAATTAGCCAGGAGAGAAATAGATACAGAATGACTGCATTTATTTGCATAACATAAATATATATGCACATATTATGATACCAATATCCAAGGTCAAGTGAAACATATATCAGGAGGTCTTGTCAAAGGTGGAAATTATCACAAACGTGTGGGAGTCAGAGGCTAGGTAAGACAGAAAATGGAACAGTGTGCTAACAATTGTTGAGGGTACTAATGCCAACCTAGAACTGAGCATTAAATAGAGGCAAAAAGATACACATAACAACCCTTTAATGTATGTTCTATAATCCATCGTCTGGAAGGGAAGGAAAAGAAAAAGAGAGAGAAAGGGAAAGAAATAAAGAACCTGCCATGGAGGAGGGCTGGGGGAGGGGCAAGGGAACCGGGACGTTGGTGGTGGGAGATGGGCACTGGTGGAGGGATGGGTGCTGGAACACTGTATGACCAAAACGCAAATATGAACTTTTTAATTGTATATCTTTTGTAATTGTAAAAATAAAAAATTAAAAAAAAAATAAAATAAAATATAAAAAAAACAAAGTATAGAAACCTTTCTAAAAATATCTGGTGATCGAAATTTTACTCCTATCAGAAATAAGTCATATTGTTAGACTCAGAAATTAAACATGAAATTTAATTTAAAGATCTCAATCTATTGTTATTCACTTTTATATATCATGCTTTTTTGCTTTTGTGTCTGTTTCTTTTTTACATTCCAGAGTATTTTGGAGTCTAATGTAATCTGAATTTTATAGAAAATTAGGCTTTGAAAATACTTTTATTATGTATTCTAGATGGCAAAAGTGATTAACAAAAACAGTGCTCTGTTTTAGATCACTTAACAATTGGAACATAGCTTATGCACATAACATTATATTCCTTAGAAGTACAGGCTTTAGATAACTAGATAATTCAGTATAGGAAACTATATGCCTTTAGTGTATAATTTTGAACATAAAATCTTTACACCAGTAAAGAAAATTTTGATTAGATATTTATCTTCTTTATTATGATTAAAGCTGAAATTTTTAATGAAATCAAATATATACATTGGGGTGGGGTGGGAAAGATGTGGTAAACCTGACTCAGGAAAAATGCTAATATCCCAGGTTTAATCAATAAAATACATTATAGCCTCTACTGATCCTGCAACAGATTCCATACGTAAAGTTGCGTGACAAATTCATTAGATGAGTTAAATGAGAGTATATCTTCTCCTTTGTTTTCATATTTAATTATCCATTTATTCTTTTGATTCATAGGTAGTAATTTCATACTGTTGATTCCCTCTTGACCTTGTGCTTGTAACTGAATCCTGAGATCTGGCTTGTGGCCCAGGAATATGTAGAAAATTGTTTATATTAGCAGCATGCTGCCTTGAGCTTCAATGCTTTGATTTAACATTATAACTGTAGTAAAAGTAGCAGAGCTTTCCCATGTACTCTCTATTCTGTTCAAATCCCTTGTCATTATAACAGATGTTTGGATTATTGCTCTGTAAACTATGTCAGAATTTCAATCTCTAGTATCTGTTTATTATTCTCCAAGGGTGATATTACAAATGTTCTCATGCACAGTTAATACTTATAAAAGAGTCTGCCTTATTTCCCATTAAAAAACTTAGCATAAAGTTTTTGTTAATCAGACTAAATATACCTAACTTGTGATAGTGTTTTGTTTATAAGTAAGTACTCCCACCTAAAATGAACTCCATTTCAGAAAGCATTCCAGTAATTTTAAAAAGATCACAACTTATAAGTCTTATGACACGCTCATTTTAATTGTTGCATAGTAAATATATAAAATTAAAATGTTACATTTAAATGTTTTTATCATATTAAGAATTGAGTTTATTTCGTGAATGCTTGCAAATATCATATCTGCTGATTAAAACCTCATTGTTTTTTAGTGTGCAATATTAATAAAAACAAACGAGCACTGACATAAAAGAGTGCGAAGCATATATGTTCATAAAGAAGTCAGAGAAAAATATCGAGCAACTCAACTACTTAATGTTTGTACTTGACTAGGAAACGTCATTACCTTAAAACATAGTATTGCTGAAAGCTCTTTAAAGCCTGTTCTAAAAGCCTGAACTATTAGTTTTGTCCTGTTGTTTAAATGAGTTATGACAGCTTTTATAAGGGCATGAAATAAGATTTCCTGAGGTGACTGGGTTCAACTGGCTGTTGACAAAGAACAAAATCTCTGATATATCATTTGTTTCTCCTTCACATTTTTACATTTTAATTTTTGCTCAAAAGAGACTTTTTCATTCTACAGGAGAGTCTATATCATCTAGGAGTAGAATGATTCTTTATATCTTACAAAAGATAGAAGCACACTAATACTGATAAATAACTTATTGTGTTTCTGGCAAAATTATAACCAAGTTACAAATGTTGAAATGAAAATATTTTGTCTTTTAAATTTACCTTCTATGACGTCAAAACTTAACATTCAATTTTGGTTACTTTTTCTTATGAATATGAAAATGGAATTTTAAAAAAGAGGGAGCCTGCTCTTTGGAAATGATTTAGAAAGAGTGAATGAATTCTTCTGGGAAATAAAAGAGAGGATAAAGGCGGAATTTAAGGAAAGGGGTCAATGAACTACTCCATCAGCCTCATGAAAAAGGAGCTGTATGTTTAACTTCATCCATTTTGTCTTAAAGAGAAGACATGGTAGCAACTGGATCTAGAGGCTGCGAGAATACCAATGTGCATCATGTTTGCATTGATCTCAAAAACGGAAGAAAACACACACACACACACACACAAGGTCAGCTTGGGAAATGATGAATGTCTTTTGCTGAAAGCTGTACTGAACGTCCTTGAGTTTAATCAAAACTATTTGTTTTTAGTCAGCTTTGCTGTTGTCTCTTTACTCTTGTCCACTGATAGCTTGACATTAATGACATCATAAATCATGTGAAGTGGCGGCTTGGGTTTGGTAGCATTTCAAGTGTTTGTTGAGATGCCCTGGACTATGTGAGGGGTTGGTGCAAGGTTGGATATCATCCTGCACTGAATCTTGAGTTTATGGCATTATTAGGTCTGAGAAAGTAGAGAGTGCTTTATTAGTGTGATAGGCCTTCATTAAAGAATGTCTGGATCCTCATTAAATGCAGACAACAGAGATTATTGAATAGGTGGATTTCTCTTTAGTTCTGTTTAGATTTTTTTTAAACCTGATTTTTAAATCCCACATTAAAATAAGGACCTTGTTCTCTGTACTTGCCTATTTCTGTGGTGATTTAATGCCTGTAAAGTATAGCATCTGAGTACATTTGCACTGTACACATTTTCACGGTGTATAGTCGATTGAAACTTGAGCTATGTGAATATAGTTTGAATAATTTTATCATTTACACTTTAAAAAATGCTTGTTAAGCATAAAACATCATCTGTACATTGGAAATGTGTTCTTTGAAAAATGCCCAGCTTTTATCAGTTTTTTTTGGTTGGTTTGTTTGTTTTAGAATGATTTCTCTAGATCATTCAATGTTTTATGTCTGTTATCTATGTGACTGTTCTTAGGACATGCTGTACTCTGCCTTTAAGAAAAAATATTCTTTAACTATGATTTATTTAATGGCATTTGTTATATTACATTATACATTTGTATATAAGAATATGTAGATGATTTACTTCCATACTGGGTGATGTACTTAGAAAAAGAGAGCTACTTGGTTTTATAAGACAATTGGAAAGAAGAAATGCCTTTTCTTGACTCAAGAAAACATTTTAAAATGTGCATTACACATTTTTAAAGAGCACTTTTCATGATGTTGAAAGTTTAGCCAAACTGTTGAAGCTTCTTGCCATATTTCTTCACAGAATAAAGCTATTACCTGCATTCTAAGTGAACATAAGTAAATAATTTCTATAAAAATCCAGAACTAGAAACTGTATGAAATACAAAATAAACATAAAATAAAATCAATCATTTATCAACTTGGATAATACTATTCTTTGGTTTAAATGGAATTCAAGAGTGAAAAAATCTTGCATATGTCTCAGATACCTAAATTTTTTTCCTCTAGGTATTTATTACCTATTTTATGTCTGCTAGGAGGTTATTTTTCCATGTATCTATGGTTATAATGTACTTTTGTGAAAGTAATATAACTTCTTAAAGATCCTTTGTTTGTTTCAATAAGATATATTTACAGCATAACCAGTTTGATAAACATTATTCTTCAAATAAAGGATTTATTTTATCTATGATTCAAATAGTTGCAAATGATATAACAACAAAGCTAGTTATAGGTAGACCAGGGAGAGAGTAAAATGCAGGAGCAGATTCACTGCATGTGTGGAAGCTGAGTTCTATGCCTGGCAACATATGTTTTTTTGATCTCCGACAACAAAATCTCCTGAGTAGAGAATGGGAAGTGGCCCTGAAACCTGCTGGGTGTGGCCACAATGAAGAGAAGAAGCACAGAAACTTATTATAGATGAGTTCAGGACAACTAGAGTAAAAAGTTCACTTCACTATGAAATTTCTATGGGTTTCTGAAAAAACCTATGAGAATAATAATATAAATGTTTATATTATGCTGTAACTTAAAATGGTTAAAATATTGCTAGAGGCTGAAGAGATGACTTGATTTGTACTACATGCTTTTCATGGCATGAAGGAGGCCTAGGGTCAATTCCCATTTTCACATGGTTCTATTAACTCCTCGGGTGCAACCTCTGTGAGTGGCCTTAAGGCACCACAAAATAAATAAAACAAAGTAAAATAATATATAATATTACTAGATGGTTTCATAGTATTCCTCATATTATATGGGAATCTCATGGTAGAAAATTAGTGTAAGTACCTTTTGCCAATGGAACATCCATATCACTTGTTTTTGCATCTCTGTCTAAAGAAAATGGCAAGAAATGTTGTTCTCATGGGCATTTAATAATCCTCACTTTTGTCTCATCTATATGTTATATACTCAAGGAAGCATCATCTTTTATTTCATACCCAGTATGCTACAGAGAATAGAAATAGATTTCTCCTGGGTATGATCTACTCTCTCTAGTTTAGACATCTCAAATAATTAATTTAACCTAACAACAAAGATGATAGATTTCAGCTACTTCCAGAAAGGAGAAAGCACAGAACAATTAGAAGCAAAATGATTGGATCTTCTCTAATGCAGAAGAATCATACAACTGATCAATAAAGCTACATTTGACTTTGAATAAAAACTTTTGCATTTTCTATATTCCCCACTTGAGAGCATTTATAACACGTTATAAATTCTTATCAGACATCTATTTTCTCCTATAAACAAACATAATTCTGTTCTAAAGAGTATAGATAATGTTTTATTGGTTAAACAAGGAAAAGTTTTACTTTTTCATTACTAGAAAGCAAAATCAAATTAAGTTGACATTTTTAATGACTAAAAATAGTGTCTCTAAAATGTTTTGCTTTCAAGCCTTAACAAGTACATCTTGCAGAACTTTTTATAAAATCTACATTACATAGAAGTACTATTTCTACCATACTCTAGAAAGTGAGAGCACATAATTAATATATATACATACAAACCCACAATTGTACATGCTCAGGGTTACTTATATAGGCAGCTATTTAAATATCAGGTAAATTTACAGTGCTAAGTTTAACAAGTTCAATTCTTTCTAAAGATTTTTATTTTAAGATTTTCTCAGAAACCTGATAAAAACTATAAACTCTGAATAAAACTTTAAGTTTTAATGGAATCTGATTAATCAAACTTCAGGCAATTTATACTGAATGATGTGATTACGTCTCCTGAGGTAAGGGATGAAATGTACTCATTCTAACAGAAAGTTCGTGACAGCATTTATATACCAAGTTGTTATTAAAGTCTTCTGGATGATAATTAAATTGAATTTATAACTAATTTATAAAGTAATAAATTTATAATTATAATTATGTTATTTTGTAATATAACATATTAGCACTACTAGCATGAGACAGGCTCTGCTAGCATAAGACAGGACATATGGAGATATTACTGGTGCCTGTTCGAGCAAATAGACGATGAACGGGAAGATAGTGATAATTATGTTATAAAGTTATAAATGTATACGTTATAAACTGAATTTTTAACTAATTTTCCTCAACAACAAATAATAAATAATAATTTATTTTGATAAATAAAATTGTGTGAGTTAAATACAGACATACAAATGAAAAAAAAGTCATAAAATATACTATATTGGATTGTTTCTATGCATGTTAAGTAAAAAAAAATTAAGTGAATTCTTAAAACTTGTCCAGAGTAGCTACATATATTAAGATAGATGTTATTGAAGAATATAGAACTCAAATGTTAACAATGGGGCTGGAGATAGTAAAGTGTGTGGGGCACTTTCCTTTAGTCAACAGATGTACTTCAGGCCTGAGCACCACTGATGCTCCCACCCTGAAAACCACTGGGTTGTTGTCCAAAGCAAAACAGAACAAAAAATTTGTCTTTATGGAGGGTGAAAAACCTATTCTTTGAACTATTATAACTCCAAAATGATAGTGTAGGTCCAGCTGCTATAGTCAGAGTTGAAGATATTTTTCCTGTACAAGTAAATGAATTAGGCACACCATATCTCATTAATTCTCTTGCAGTAACACAGTTGAATCTGAAAAATAATTAGCATTTAGATGAACTCTAAACAGGAATTTTTCATTTTGGGGTGTGATGGGGCCACACCCAGTGATGCTCAGGGCTCTCTTGACTCTACCTTCAGGGATCACCCCTGGCAGGCTTGGGAAGCCATCTGAGACCCTGAGGATCAAACCTGGGTGGGCTACGTGCAAGGCAAGCTCTATGTGAGCTGGACTATTGCTACAGTCCCTAGAGGAGTTTTTCTTAATTAGAACTTTTATCCTATTGTTTATTCCCTGAATTTTATTTGAATTCAAAATATATTCTATAAATGAAATACGAAATGTTGTTTAATTCAGTATTAAACAACATTTTAATGATGAAAATCAATTTTAACTGATGAAAAGCAAACAGTAAATTTCATGATTTTAGATAATAAAACAATCAAGCTGACACATGTGCTAGTAAGGATGGTCACAGTGCAAGTGCACCTAACTATAAGCCTAATAGGACATGAAACAGAACTTCTATTGAACACCTAGTAAATGATTTCTAATTCCATTTATGTAAAGACAATCTCAAACTGGACTTTTAGGAGGATGTTTTTGTCTAAAGGGGACATCACTTTTCTCATACACATGGTAGATGATCAGGCGCCTTCATAGAAAAACCTTAGTCTCATAAGGTTTAAAAAGTTTAATTTCAGACAATTACTGTATCACTGTCTTCCCATTCATCATCGATCTGCTCGAGCGGACACCAGTAACATCTCCATATGTCCTATCTCATGCAAGTAGAGCCCAAGGGCACCTGCTTGCTCCAGGAACATAAGGAGCCTCAAACCATTTCATCAGGTCATGGGAATGTGGTGTATAATTGTTACTGGTATTTGGCATATCAAATACGACACCGGTAGCTTGCCAGGCTCTGCCGACAATTCATTCAGACAATGAATTTATATATATTTAGGTGAGAGAAAGCCTTAAATGATATGAAAGAATAGAACTATATAATGAATGAATGCCTTCTATAATACATAACATCTAGTGATAGGATACCTACTTGTCCCCTTTAAGTGCATATCTTTAATTACTTTTTGTTATCATTTTCATTTTAAGAATATTATATTTTCTTTACATTTAAATATTTCAAATTATCATGTAAAAATGTAAAGTAGCTTCTCTATAACCATCATAGCATTATTAATGAAAACACATATTTCTTTCATGTTTATAAAGACAAAAAAAAAACCAAGCTAAGAAAATATCTGAGGTAAAAAAGAATTCTAAAATGTGTCAAAATTTTCAAATTGAGCATTAAAGCATGTGATTTGCTCTCTTTCCTTAGGTTATTGATGTGCCAGTGCTAATCTTTCTCGAGGTCAGGGTTAACCCCAAAGAATAAGTTATTGAACTTTGCTAATATCTTTTTGATACTTGTCAATAAAGTCTGTGACTCTGTTTCAAGTCTGTCTCAAGTAGTGACAATCCTTTTCCAGAGCATAAAGAAATATCTAATAGTAAGCACACTATTCTTTTGTGATTATCACTTATATTTAATGATAAAGTCATAAGAAGTTTTTTTTTTTATTTCACAAAAGATATAATGGGTATTTAAAAATATTTTTAGAATATGGGGGACCTTTTATATATGTGCTTACCTTGAGAGTGCTAGGAAAAACAGAAAAATCACAAGAGGTATATGACGTATGGATTCCAAGCAGTATTTTACTATGAAAGCATGGAACCCTGCTGGCATATGTAATTTAATGTGCACCATGCCTCCCCTAATTCAATCAGGTCTCTACATCCCTTCTTTTATATTCCAATTGGATTTCATGTGCTAAAGCCATCAAGAGTTTCAGGATGAAATGAATGCTTGTATTAATCCTGCAATTTCCATTTAAAACACAGCATCGATTTGATTAATAAGGGTTGATGCTGAATAATTATATGGCAGATATGTAGGCTACAGGAAAACCACAGATGTGACCACCAGCAAAAGCCTTGTGGGAGAAGGAGGTCAAAGGGAAGCAATGGCCATGACTGAGGTGATGAATTCTTTGGCTTTTCTTTTTATGCAATTAACAAGCAAGGCTTCTATTAATTTGCTACCCCTAGAGCCTTGACTGGTCAGATGTGTCTGGGTCAAGTGTCATAGGGGCAGAGTAGGGGTCAGCATTATAGTAGCCCTGAAACAAAACGGCAAAACTAAAGAAATCTAAGTGATTTGGCTGAATATACATTTTGTAGTACAGAGAGGATGCGAGGGAGTGCATCTCGCTCATGTTTAGATTGCTGTTTTAGAATAATAAAAATGTTCTCTGCACATTTAATTCAAAGTAATCAATCTAAGGTGCAGTGGTTGAGCATCCAATAAAAGAAAATCAATGTGGTCTCTACAAGGGAAGACAAACAATGCCCGCTTTTACTAAAGGGATTATAGGTTAACATTTATTCAGTGTATTGTAATCTGATGTCAAGTGGTATAAAATCAAGCCAACAATCCATTACCACCCATTCGTTGTAAGCTAGGTGCTGATCTCATGCAAATTGACTTTTCATAGAACTTATTAAATCATTTCTGTGTTCTAGTTATGAAACACTTTTTACAGTGGTTGAACTTCAATAATTTTTGTTTCATGTCTTGAATAGAGGTATGTAAAAATTATGAATATTAGTCATTAAAAAAGCAGATTTTTCTCAGTCTTCCATTGCTTTCAGTCGTTAATTATTTATATAATGTACAGATTACTTTGTATTTTACTAAGACAAATGAAAGAATCGGATCATGATACTGAACCTGAATTATTTCTCTAACAAATCTTATTTCACTAAGAAGAATACTATTGTACAAGCTCACCTATTTTTAAAATATCTTGAAATACATTGTAATTCATTTCTGAAATTCTATTTGAATGTTTCTCTTCTCCAAGAGAAATAATTGATGCTTTACCAAATTCTTTTTAAATTTTATTTTTATTATCCACTGTGCAATATACAATTAAAAAGATGTTAATGATTGGGTTTCAGTCCCACATTTTTCCAGCACCCGTCCCTCCACGAGTGCCCCATTCCCACCATCAATATCCCCAAGTTTCCTCCCCCTGTTCCAGCCTGCCTCTATAGCAGCCACTATTTATTTTAGTTTAACCTCTGTAGAATATATTTTAAATTCTAAATTTTAATTTGCCAGGGCAGGATATTTAAACAGCATGTCCCATAAACTACTTAAATTCTTCAGCTTTCTAATTAATAATTCCTAAAAAATATATCACTTAAAATATAAGAGGCCTGCTTAATTAACACATTAGACTACTGTCCCTACTTTGCTTGGGCAATAAGGATTTATAATGATTACTGCACCATATCACCTTCCTGAAATGTGATCTTTTGAAGTATTAAAAAGTTAGTGATCTTTCATTGAACATAATAAAAAGTGTCTAGCAAATCTGTCCAAGTTAACTTTATTTTTTCTAGAGCAACTGTGCTTATAGTTAGAATGGAGTTCACTTTTAAGTGTGAGGAAAATCATTACCACATGTGTGAAAATATTGGTGATACTTTGCAGACTGCAAACTTGAAGCCTGGTGTTACTTCAAAACATTTCAGAATTACTTGGCAGTAGAAAGGGAAATTGACCTCGACACTATTTTTTATTATAAAAGCTAAGTTTAGTTTTCCCAACCTTGCTTTGATGTAACCCTTTAGTGTTTTATTTGTTTGGTAGTAGAAATGTGCCTGTTCTCTTTACATGATATAAATAAATTTAAACTTTATTATATTGAATCTTATTTACAAAATATTATTTAGTTATTAAGTTATCAATATCTTAGAATATTTATGATGCTAAAAGTTATCTACTTTATAAAATGACATACTCTTTCTGAAATACTTTTATTTCTTTGATATTTAGATAAAAATTGATACTTTTATTGATCAGAATTCTACTCTTTAAAAACAAGCTATATTAGTTCTGTATTGATAACCAATTTGCACTCTTGATAATTTTGCCCTGTTTTACCTTTCACATAATAAAATGAGTATTTCAAAGTATCCACTAAACAATGTCAAAAAGCCTATGATTCAAGTCAGAACTTACAGTACAATGACAACACGCCAGTGTTGGATCTGTTTACAGTTCACTAGACACTTGTCAATAATATGATCTTGGTCACACTTGTCCCATTACATGGGACATCCTAGACTGGTCAATTTGATATCTTAAAAATCTAACAATCTAATTTGATATGATGATGTTTTAATATGTCTTGAACTAAACATACACCTTTTATCAAATATGTATTAAATTAACCCTCCACTATTGGATTATTGGTCTCTACATAAAATTGATAATAAAATAAAGAATTAGTAAGATATGTGAAGATATTCATATTCAGATGATGGTTTTAAACCTAGACTATCTCCTTGGCATGAACTTTACCAGAATTTTTCATAAGCCCTTAATTTCTTGCTTTATTTGCCATAATAAAATAAAATTACTGAATTCTATTATGGATAATCTGTATTTGCTAGTTTGCTTTTCATTTTTTAGAAAACCTAAAAAATTTTAAATAAGTGAAAGTAATCAGATGATAAAAACCTCCTTCCAAATAAATGCAAGTGAGACTGTGAGAAAAAGGGTCTCCTTTCATTTTTTTTTCTAAAAGATTAACTTGCTTTAGGGGAATCTAGAAAACACAAAATCATTTCACAACCAGAAATGATGAAGATATGAACTCTAGGCTAACAATAATGGCAAAAATAATTTCAAACTGAAGGAAAAACCACTTCATTTTGAGCACAATGTCTGAATGTCTTCCACTGGACTTTAAATAAAAAATGGAAAACATTTTAGCGAGTATAGAAAAGCACTGAGTCTATGGCACTGGGAGGCATTTTTGATGTTTTTGCATTTTTGTGCAGAGAGAGTCATAAAAGGTTGCCAGTAGGGTATTGTAAAACCACAGTTAACAGTGAATTTTAGATAGATATAACCAGTTAAAGGTGATTGAATATCAAGGGTTGAGTAGTGCTTATTATACCTGCTGTAGGGAGACTTCAATTCATTATTGTAACAGAATGAAAACAGCGTTGCTGCTGTCCAGGACATGCTTGTAGTATTGATTAGGCTTCTCCAAAGTCTTCTCTTAGAATGCAGAGTGCAGTCAAACATGCACAAACATCACTCAGTCCCCCCTGATTCTGTCATGTGCTCCTTGTACCTCGAAGGAAAGCAGCCTAAAGACACAGCAAAATGCTTCTTTATTTGAAGGCAGACAGGGCTCTAAGCCTGACTCGAGGGGCTATGCAGATGTGGTGACCTTTCTTCCAGAGACTAGATTTTACACTCAAATTGTCATTAAAGCCTGATTTTCCCTAGAGGTTCCCAGTCAACTTTTGTGCTCTCTCCATTAGGGTTGAAAGTCAGAGTGGCACCATGCCCACCATGCATACTAAATGAAACAGAACCTAAACAAAAGGGGAAAAGGACAAATGGCACAGTCCCATCAGCCACAGTCCACATAGATGACTAAAGTCTGAGGGAAAAATACACAACTCCGAGCGAAACACTTCAGCCAGAATTTGATAGGATCTTAGGTTTCTAGGAACATATTCTGAAACAGGATATTGCTATTTACTTAAAATTTAACAGCCAGTAGTTACTGCTACTTGTATCTTATTTAGACTTAAAATCCCTACAGCTTTCTCATACTGTCAGACTGTATCTATAGGTTTGAAATAACTAATATGATAACTTATTAACTAAAAGAAAAAAAAGCAAAGAAACACAGACTCTAACACAAAAATCAAACCTGAGTGAGGTCTTTGAAGACCAGAGTAGCACAAGTTTATACACACATTTATAAATATATATGTATATATCATATACATATATATACATATATAATCATATATAATTAAATGATAAATATAGACTCTGTTCCCTGCCTATGTAGATTGCCTGAGGACAAATAAGTCTTAAAAATGAGATCTCTCAATCTCATAATGCAGCTCATTTTAAGGTGATCTCATAAATGAAATTTGGAAAGAGGAAATTTCTGTAATGTCCCAAATGAATCAGTGTAATGTTGCAGGAACAGGACATATTCTTGACCTATTGATACATTGTTCATCCCCCATAGACTTCTGCTTTGAATATGCTTCACCAATGAAGAAGTCTTTCTGCTTGATCAAGCACCACTTGATTTGAAATGCAATACAAACAGCTCCATTTTCTCTTTAAAAGCAGGCAAGCTGGTGAGAACCTAAAATGTTTATAAAAACTGTTCTTATTTCGGGAAATCCCACTCAGGAGACCTGAGAACCACTATAGATAAATCTATAGCCTATCAGTAATGCAGACTAAAATAAAAGCAATAATCTGAAAATGGGCCATACTTTAAGATCTGAATATGATATCCAGTCATAGGATTTAGATTTGGCTTACTGCTTTTGTTTTCACCGGTAAGTTTTGAGAATATGTCTCCTTTAAAAGTATGCTATGTGATCAGTTTTATAAATGTATATGTCATGGTAGTATAATAATAGTTTTTAAAAGATGTGCTTTTCTATATTTAGTAAAATGTTTTCCATTTTTATTTAAAGTCCAGTGTAAGATATTCAGACACTGTGCTCAAAATGAAGAGGTTTTTCCTCTTCAGTTTGAAATTATTTTGCCATTATTCTTAGTGTAGAGTTCAACTCTTCAACATTTTTGACTGCCAAATTGCGAGCAGTTAAAAGATTTTGATTTTCAGTTTAGAGTTCCATTTTCAAACCCATTATTCATGCCAAAACCTTTACCAAATCAAATCCTCTTGAACTATTTGTTTTTAATATGAAAATGGAGTTTAATGTCTTATTTACTCATTCATCTATTATTTTTAGTTAGGAGGGTATACCTGCTGGGGCACGTGAACTTATTCCTGGATTTGGACTCGGGAGAATTTGTGGCTTAAGGATTGAACCTGGGTCTGTTGCATGCAAGGCAAGTAAGTATTTTACCCACTGTCCTAACTCTCCTTTCCCATTTTCTCTATTTCTTGGTATTTTTTTCTGAGATTAGATTACCTATTACATATAACTTTTTAAAATAAAAATGATAGATCCTATCTTTATGAATTTGCTACATAAAAATTAAACTACAGTAAAAACATTTAATCAAATCTTTTCGTTTTGTTTTTGATCTTTGGGGGCTATACCCTTCAATGCTCAGAGGTTACTCCTGGCATCACTCAGGGAACCACATGGATTGCAGGAAACTGAACCTGCATTAACTATGTGCAAGTTAAGCTCTGTACCCATTGCATTATCTCTCTGCCCCCAAACTTACTTTTGATGAACATAATTGTTCTTTTTTTTCTTTGGCACACCCGCAATGCTCAGGGGTTACTCCTGGCTCTGCACTCAGGAATTACCCTGGCGGTGCTTGAGGGACCATATGGGATGCTGGGGATCGAACCCGGCCGGCATGGGCCGGCCGCGTGCAAGGCAAACGCCCTACCCACTGGGCTATCGCTCCGCCCCAAACATAATTGTTCTTAATGTATTATGCATAACTTGATCTATCATGTTTCCCCTTTGTTTTGTTTCAAAGCTATTGAATGTTTTTGGCAAGCCTGTGTCAAGCAAGCAAGTCTTATTTTTTTTTTCTTCTTTGGGTCACACCCAGCAATGCTCAGGGGTTTCTCCAGGCTCTGCACTCAGAAATCACTGCTGGCGGTGCTCGGGGACCATATGGGATGCCAGGGATCAAATCTGGACTGGTATGGGCCGTCAAATGCAAGGCAAACGCCCTACCCGCTGGAACATCACTCCAGCCCCAAGCAAGCAAGTCTTGATGCTGTGTCACAACCGCATGGGAACACTCTCCAGTCTATCACATTTTGGTGATTATCACAATATTTCTAATTACATTTTTAAAGCATTATGGTGATTCTTTAACATTGGTCTTTGATACTATTTTTTTATAATTGTTTGAGGCTTGCCAAGAATTGTGCCAAGAACTGTGCTCATATAAAATGGCCAATTGAATGAATGTACCCTGATTCTTCTCCAGACCCTTCTCATTTGTCCTATAAATAGAAATAATAAGCCTATTTATTTCCTAGGATAAAACATTGAAATTTAGCCAATTAATAACCCTACAATATTCTCTGAGTTGTCAAATGAAAGGAAGGTTTAGATGTCCCTCATATGAAATGAAAAACTTGAAATAAATATCACAAGAGAAAAATTGTTGGGAGCTGACAAAGGACAAATCTAGGACTTTCACCAAACAGCTAAGTGCTAAAGCAAAGAAAATGCTTTTAGAGGAAATTAGAAGTGCTTGTCCAGTAAGAAAACAAACACAACAGCATCATAGCCTAATGTGCATGCGGAGGAAGTTCTTGAGTTATGAATAGAAAATAAGAACTGCAACAATATTCCTTTAAACCAAAGTCCAATCAGTAGCAAGTTTCCAACTATACTCAGTACTGTGAAGACTTAAAGAGGTGGAAAACTTCAGAAAAATTTGAAGTTGATAGAGTTTTGTTCACAATGTTTAAGAAAAGAATCTTCATTCATAAAAGGGCATAGTGACACAGAAATTATTCATCTAGATGTTGCAGCAAGTTAGAAGATAAAGCCAAAAACATTGGTAAAATGGTCTGCACTAAACATTAGGTCTTGATTGTAAACTAACAGGCTCATATTGGAAGATGCCATTTCAGCTCCACATGGTTGGAAAATGCAAGGCAGTTTCTATCTTCAAAGCTTTCACGAACAGAGTGATTCTCTTATTAAGGAACTAATGTAACTAGGACCACTAGTTGATGACATGAGAGCACTGAGTCACAGTCTAATATCCCTACATCTCTTAAAAATCATGCTAAATCTATTCTACCTCTGTTCTTTAAATGAAACCTGGGTGACAGCACATGTATTTACAACATGCTGAGTATTCTGAGCTCTCCATCAAGAACTTTACCTTCACGAAATGTTTTAAAAGAGAGATATCTTTCAAAATATTATGACTCATTGCTCATGATTACTCAAGAACTCTGGGGAAGGCGTATGAGGATATAATGTAGTATTGTTGCTTGTATACCAAAGAACTTAGTCCGTGAATCTCAGATTCATTTGTAACTTCAAGTATTCTACCATATGAAACATCTTTTATAAGGCAAGAGGTGCTGTTGATAGTATTCATATGATGGAGCTGGGCAAGGTAAATCGAAAAACTTCTGAAGAAAATCCACCATTACAAATGTACTAAGCAGAGTTCTAATTCATGTAGGAAGGTAAAATATATCAGCAGTTATAGACTTTAGATAACTCTAACCCCCCAAATACCTAAAGGGGTCAAGATCTCAGTTGCGAAAGTAACTGCAGATTTGTTGGAAATAGCAGGTGATGTGAATAATAAATGTATATTAAAAATGTATTTGTGTTTTCTTAATCTCATGATAAATGGATACTAATTTTTTCTTACAGATGAGCAAAGACTATGTCATATTGTGAGAGAAATTATTCCTATTAAACGTTCTGTGAACGTGTGTTAAAATGTTCACGGAATGGCAATTAAGGATTTTTAATACTATTTCTTTTTGTTGTTGTTGTTGTTTTGGGTCACACCCAGCTATGCTCAGGGGTTACTCCTGGCTCTTCACTCAGGGAATTACTTCTGGCAGTGCTTGGGGACCATATAGGATGCTGGGGATCAAACCGGGGCCAGACAAATGCCCTACCACTGTATTGATACGGCCCCGGATTTTACACCATTAAATAAATGTTATTAATATATCTACGATGGGATTTAAGAGATTGTCTCCAATTTTGATAAAACTTTACTTTGAGTAAGATACAATCAAGCACCACATACTACAGAAAATTATTAAATGACAGTGAAAATTGGTTACTGTGAAAAATTTCAGTACTCCCTAAAAAATTTTCAGTCATCCAGTCTTTAGCAACTACCAACCTAATAAGAAAAAAGTATTACTAAGAGAATGCTCTTTAAAAACTGAAAGCTCAACTAGAGTTTCATATCTTTAACATATTTTTAAAAATAAGATATGTACACTTTTTGTTATCATAATTTTGTTTCTCACTAAATAAAGAGCAGTGGAAACATAAAATTTTATCTACTGGAAAATAACAAAAAATGTGGCTCATTTTATTATGATTACTTGTTCTACTGCCAGGAACCAAACCAAAAATCATTCCAAGATGTGACTATAATAATACCTGAGCTAAGAACTTTTAAATTATTTATCAGATCATTTTGATTTTGAAGACTATAATATACTTTCTCATAACTCAGTATATTGACTTCATTCACTATATATATTGATTTTCATAACACTACTTGGAGATTTCGTTGACATAAAATTTCATTCTCTAATAACACTGATAATGGTCACTGTTTATTTTCTAATCAATCACAATTTCCCATGGTTGCATTCTATTTCATAATTTTGAAAGCACTTTTACATAAATAACCTATTTGATCACGATCACGATCACGATCTTCCCGTTAATCATCTATTTGCTAGAGCAGGCACCAGTAATATCTTCATATGTCCTGTCTCATGCCAGTAGAGCAAAGGGCATCGGCTTGCTACAGGAACATAAAGAGCCTCAAACCATTATATTAGGTCATGGGAATGACCTAATATAATTGTTACTGGCATTTGGCATGTCAAATACAACACGAGCAGCTTGCTAGGCTTGCCGTGCGGAAGGCATATTATTTAAACACCTCCAAATAAAGCATTTATTGATGAACCGCGGCCGCTTGCGCGCGCGAGCCGGGCTGTGATGGGCTGGTCGGCTGGGTGGAGTTCTGAAGAGAGGGAAGTCCGGATGTGGAAAATGGCGGCACCCATGGAGTGGGTGGGGGGTCGTCTGGCTGGTTGTGAGGTTCTGCCGGGGTGGTTGGCCAAGGCTAGAACCCACCATGCCTCCCGACTGCCTCATGAACGGCTGGGCACAGGGAGAGCAAGGAATCGCTCTGCCCCATGTCTGAGTCTCTGGACCAGCATACCTGGGCTGGATTGAGGAAGAAATTGCTGCAGGGTGGGTGTCGATGATCCGGGCTGTGATGGGCTGGTCGGCTGGGTGGAGTTCTGAAGAGAGGGAAGTCCGGATGTGGAAAATGGCGGCACCCATGGAGTGGGTGGGGGGGTCGCCTGGCTGGTTGTGAGGTTCTGCCGGGGTGGTGGGCCGGAGCGATAGCCCAGCAGGTAGGGCGTGTTTGCCTTGCCGTGGCCGGCCTGTGCCGGCCCGGGTTCAATCCCCGGCATCCCATATGGTCTCACCTATTTGATATTTGTGGGAATCCTAATTAGACAAGGTTCTTAAATCAAAAAAAAGAAACTACTAAAGTCAGAAGATTATTCATTACCACAATTTTTTCTTTTCTTTCTTTTTTTCTTAGGAGCTGCAATAAGACATCAGCATATCTTCCTTTCTTCTCCCTTCCTCCCACTTTTAAGCTCAGCACTGTGGACCAGATCTTGGACTCTGCTGCTTTTGACCATTTGTGCTAGGCTATTCATCCCTACTATACTTCTTTATTTCCCACATCTGAGCATTCTGCAGCATGACATTTTCCAGGTCCATCCACATAGGAGCAGATTGCATGATTCTTTCCTTTCGTATAGTCAAGTAGTATTTAATTATGTTTATCCCACAGTTTCTTTATCGAGTCATCTGTTCTTGTACACTTAGGTTGTCTCCAAACTTTGTCTATTCTGAATTGTTCCTGCGGTGAATATAGAACATAAGTGTCCTTTCTAATTAATTTTGGGCCCCTTGCAGTAGATACCCAGAATTGGGAATGCTGGGGTATGTAAAAGCTCAATTTTCACTTTTTATGAGTAGTATACATATTGTTTTCACAAAGGTTAAGCTAGTGAACATTTCCACCAGCAGTGAATGGCATTTCCTTTTTCCATCATCACCACCATCACGGATTTTTACTCTTTAAGATGTTTATATTGGTGTGAGATGATATCTCATTGCTGTTTTGATTTTCATTTCCCAGGTGATGAGTAAATTTTGTTATATACTCCATGTTGTTGGGGAGCTGCTGGGTCCCCTAACAATATCAGGAAACAACTTCCCTTCCACCTCCAAAGCCCTCAGGGAGTGGATGAAAACTCAGGAGTCCAGCACAATTCCAAAAGGTTTTTTATCAAAAAACTGCTTCACTACAATCCAAGTTATGGGATTCTCCAGACCTCTAGTTCTTGGTCAGAATTCAACTGTGCACTGGCCCAAGTCTCCCACCAAAGTAGTTAGATGCATTAAGTCAGTTTCCTTATATATTCAAGTTATCCTATCTTCAGGGAGGGTAGTGTCAATAAAGATCAAGGTCTTAGTTTCCAGGTGTAGATGGAAGGTGGTGCCACACTAGGGTGGTGCCACACTTCTTTAGGTCTAAACAAATGATTATGCCAGGGACTAGGCCCTTTCTCTATGATTATCTCTTATGTTTAAACACTGGAGAGAGAGAAAAGGAGGACTGGTACAAAAAATACATCTCATTGTATGTATATTCATGGGGGAGAAACACATGATAATTTCTTAGGTTTCATGCAATGTAGATGGTACCCATAAGGTGATTTCTGTTCTGCATCAAGGTGACTCTAAGTGTCCTATTCTCTGTCTACTGAAAGTGTCATGTTCTGCTGCTTGAGGGCAAACTAGTATGATCATTCCTTTGATCTAAAACGGTTGTCTTCATAGCCAGGGTGATGGTCTCCTGGTAAATTCTACCTACCCATGTTGGGACCTGTGGGTATTAAGAGGAATTATTTTGACCAGCCTAGATAACATTGAAATTATAGTAGAGATTATAATAATATTTCAGAAGTTAATGATTCAATGTCAAAATGACTCTTTTGTGTGCCACACACCCTCCGTCAGTGTTTACATAGAAAAGAGATCTCATTAACATGAACCCTGTCTTAAAAACATGTAAATAGCTTAAACTGTAAGTAGATTAAATAACAAAGATCCCAAACTAGCTAGGCCATGTCTTCAACACCATGCCATCTATATGTCTTTTTGAGTCAGTTTCTTTTCATTTATTTCCCCATTTTATGATGGGGCTAAATGTTTATTCTTATTAATTTTTGCAAGTGCTTTTATTAATTTTGGTATTAAGTTTTGATTATATGTGTGGAAAACATTTTTCTCTGTGTGTGAGGTGTCTTTTTATTCTGTTTGTCAGTTCCATTGTAGGGCAGACACTTCTTAATTTGATGTAGTACCATTTCTCTATCAATGTGTCATTTTCTTAGCCAATAGCATTGAATCATTTGGGATGCCTCTTAGTTTCTCATACTGAAGAAAATTCTTCCTGTTTCCTTCAATATACTTTTAGCATATAGGCCTGATACAAAGGCTATTTATAATTGTATTTGTGCATGGTGCAAGATAGGGATCTAAGTTCAATTTTTTTGTTGCTGCATGCAACTGACCAATTTTCCCAATATGATTCACTAAAGACACTGCCCTTGCTCCATTTCATACTCTTTGGTCCTTTGTTGAATGTTGTCTATCTAAATAACCAGGGATCTGTTTAAAAATTTGTAAGGCTTTGTGAGTTTTTATGTTATAATGCTTGGTAAATTTGCATGTCATCTTTGATTAGGAGCATGCTAATCTTCTCTACATCATTGCAATTTTAGTATATGTGCTGCCAAAACAAAGCATATTATACAAATTTAGGCAACAAAATTATCACCAGGTCTTATGTTTACCATATATTTTTCTAGAATTCCAAACTTTAGAGTTTGTATATTATACCTTCTCATTTTTTAAAAAAATATATTTATGAAAACACCTTGATTCACAAAGTTGTTCATAGTACAGTTGTTTCAGGCATTTAGTGTTCCAATACCAGTGTAACTTCCCTCCACCAATGGCCCTAGTTTCCCTCCCAATCCCATATATATATAACAAATTTACTTTATACTGCTTACTCTAAAGAAGTGAGAAATATAATTATCATAAAATAAACCAATAAACAGTAAAAGTGATTACTAAATGATTTAACCTATGTAACAAGAACATAAAACTATTTAATATAATATAATAAAATGACTTCTCATTTACATAGTACTTTTTCAAGTCTGGAATCTAAAATATGTTATATTGAGTTTAATTTTATACTTGGATATTATTATGGTAACAACCATATCTTCTTACCAGTTATTTTTTGTAAAATATTTTATTATACGACCATGAGATATGCAATTACAAAGATATTCATGTTCAGTTTTCGGTCATACAGTGTTCCAGCACCCATCCCCCACCAGTGCCCCCTTTCCCACCACCAATAACCCCAATTCCTCCCCCTCTTCTAACCTGCCTCTATGGCAGGTTCTTTATCTCTCTCTCTCTCTCTCTCTCTCTCTCTTCTGACACATTGCACATTGTGGATTGCAATATATACAGAGATTATGCGGTGTATCTTTTGCCTATATTCAATGCTCAGTTCTAGGCTGGTATTATCATTTTGGAAGATTATTAGCACACTGTTCCCTTCTCTGTCTTACCTAACCTCTGACTCCCACACACTTGTGGTAGATTCCACCTTTGACAAGACTTCCTGATTCATGTTTTGCCTGACCTTGGATATGGTATCATAATATATATTTATGTATATATGTATGCATATATACATATGTACATATATATGTATGTAAGTATATATGCATGTATACACATATATGTGTATTTATGTCATGCGAATAAATGCAGTCATTCTATATTTGTCTTTTTCCTTCTGGCTATTTTCACTCAACATGAGCCTTTCCATATCCATCCACTTATAGGCAAATGTTGTAACTTTATTTTTTTCTAATAGCTGCATAGTATTCCATTGTGTACATGTACCACAGTTTCTTTATCCAGTCATCAGTTCTCAGGCACACTGGTTGTTTCCAGATTCAAGCTATTGTGAATAATGTTGCTAAGTAGATAAAAGTGCAGATCGTGTTGCTGCTGTGTGTTCTGGGCTTCCCAGCTTATATTCCCAGGAGTGGTAAGGCTGAGTCAAATGGGAGCTCAATCTCTATTCTTTGGAGGAATGTCCATATTATTTTCCAAAAAGACTGTACCAGTCAGCATTCCAGGCATCAATGGTTGAGAGTCCCTTTCTCCCCACATCCACGCCACCACTTGTTGTCCTTGCCCTTTTGGATATGTGCCAGCCTCTGTGGTGTGAGATGATATCTCATTATTGTTTTGATTTGCATCTCTCTGATGATTAGTGATGATGATCATTTTTTCATATGCCTTTTGGCCATTTGAATTTCTTTTTTTTTCCAACAAGCAATCCACATTTTTTTTTTATTTTTTTTAATTTTTTATTTTTACAATTACAAAGATATACAATTAAAAGTTCATATTTGGGTTTTGATCATACAGTGTTCCAGCACCCATCACGCCACCAATGCCCATCTCCCACCACCAACGTCCCCGGTTCCCTCCCCCTCCCCCCAGCCCTGCTCCATGGCAGGTTTATTTGAATTTCTTGCTTGTCAAATTTTCAGTTAATTTCTTCTCCCAATTTTTTAATGGGGTTGACTGTTTTCTTCTTGTAAAGTTTTACCAGTGTCTGATATATCCTGGATATTAACTCCTTATGAGATGGGTATTGGGTGAATATTCTTTCCCACTCTGCGGACTGTCTTTGTTATTTTGGTCACTGTTTCTTTTGAGGTGCAGAAGCTTTTTAGTGCCATGTAGTCCCATATGCTTATCTTTTCTTCAGTTGCTTTGTTAGTGGTGTTTTTTCTTTGAAGATGCCTTTAGCTTCAAAGTCATGGAGGGTTTTTCCTATATTTTCTTCTATGTACTTTATGGTTTCATGTCTGATATTGAGACCTTTGATCCAATTTGATCTGATTTTTGTGCATGGTGTTAGATAGAGGTTCAAATTCATTTTTTTGCATGTAGTGGTCCAGTTTTCCAAGCACCACTTGTTTAAGAGACTTCCTTGCTCCATTTGGTACTTTTTACTCCTTTTTCAAAGATTAAATAGTCATGTATTTTAGGATGGATATCAGGATATTCCATTCTATTCCATAGGTCCACATATCTTTTTTTATTCCAATACCATGCTGTTTTAACTACTACCACTTTGTAGTAAGGTTTGAAGTTGGGAAAGGTGATGCCTCGCATCTACTTTTTTCCCAAGGATTGCTTTAGCTATACTTGGGAGTTTATTATTCCATACAAATTTCAGGGGTGCTTGGTCAATTTCTTTGAAGAATTTCATGGCTATCCTTATAGGCATAATGTTGAATCTGTATAAAGCTCTAGGGAGTAGTACCATATTTACAATGTTAATACTCCCAATAAATGATCAGAGAATGTGTTTCCATTTCCTCATGTCTTCTTTTATTTCTTGAAGCAGTGTTTTGTTGTTTTCTTTATACAGATCCTTTACACTCTTCGCTAAGCTGATTCCTAGGTATTTGATTTCTGTGGCACAATTGTGAATGTGATCGTTTTCTTAATACCTCTTTCTTGTATTTTGTTATTTGTATACAGAAAAGCTACAGATTTTTGGGAATTGATTTTGTACCCTGCCACTCTACTATAGGTATCTATTATTTCTATTAGCTTTTTTGAGTGTAGGGTTCTCTAAATATAATATCATGCCATCTTCAAATAGCGATAGCTTGACTTCTTTCTTGCCTATCTGGATGCCCTAATGTCCTTTTCTTCTCTGACTGTTAAGTACTTCCAGCAGTACATAGAATAGAAATGGTGAGAGTGTGCAACCTTGTCTTGTCCCCTATGTTAGGGGAAGGATTTCTGTTTTTACCTATTGAGGATGATGCCTGCTGTCGGCTTTTGGTAGATGGTTTTGACTATATTGAGGAAGGTACCTTCAATTCTCATTTCATGGAGAGTTTTTAATCATGAACTGGTGCTATATCTTGTCAAATGCTTTCTCTGCATCTATTGATATTGTATGGTTTTTTATTTTTTTTCTTATTAACATGATGTATTATGTTGATTGATTTGTGAATGTTGGACCATCCTTGCATTCCTGGGATTAATCCTACTTGGTTATGATGTATAATCTTTTTGATGAGTCTTTGGATTCTGTTTGCTGGAATTTTGTGGAAGATCTTAGCATCATTGTTCATCAAGAATATTGCTCTGTATTTTTCCTTTTGTGTTGTCTCTGCCAGCTTTTGGTATCAGGGTGATATATGCCTCATAGAAACTATTTGGGAGAGTTTCTCTTTCTTCTATTTCTTTGGAAGAGCTTTAAAAAAGACTACCAATAGGTTCTCCTTAAAGGTTTGAAAGAATTCACTAGTGAATCCATCTGGATCTGGGCTTTTGTGTTTGGGCAGACTTTTAATTACTAATCAATTATAGGCTTATTCAGGTATTGCAGGTCTTCTTGTTTCAACTGGGGGTGGTTACAGGAATTCAGGAACTTATCCATTTATTCCAAGTTCTCATGTTTCGTGGCATACAGACTCTCAAGTAATCTCTGATGATCTTTTGAATTTCTGTGGTTTCTGTTATTATGTCTTGCTTTTCATTTCTGATTCTATTTACTTGGGTTCTCTCTTTCCCTTTCCTTACAAGTCTTGCCAGTGGTTTATCAATCTTGTTTATTTTTCAAAGAACCAGCTCTTGGTTTCATTAATCTTTTGGATTGTTTTTTGGGTTTCCAGGCCTGAAGGATACCTGCTAAAAGGAAATCCAAATCAGAATACCCCAAGACACATCCTAATTAAAATGAAAAAAAACCATAGATAGAGATAGAATACAGAAAGCAGCAAGATCGAAGAAGGAAATCACATACAAAGAAGCATCCCTAAGATTCACAGCAGACTTCTCAGATGAAACACTCTGAGCCTGATGACAATGGTGGGATATCATGAAAACACTCAATGAAATGAACGCTTCACCAAGAATTCTCTACCCAGCAAGACTCATATACAGATTTGAAGGAAAGATACACAGCTTCATGGATAAGCAACAGCTCAGGAACTTCATAGACTCAAAACCAACTTTAAAAGAAGGACTGAAGGAACTATTATAAGAAAAGAAAAAAAAAAGCACAACAACCATTTTCAGGAAGATGGCACAAAATCCCATGACAATCATCTCTCTCAATGTCAACGGCCTAAATGCACCAATTATGAGACACAGAGTGGCAAAATGAATTAAAAAACTGAATCCAACATTCTGCTGCCTAAAAGAAATGCACTTGAACAGTCAGAACAATCACAGACTCTAAGTCAAAGGCTAGGAAACAATTCTCCAAGCAAACACCTCCTCCAAAATGGCCGGGTTGGCCATACTAGTATCTGACAACATAGACTTCCAGACTGAAAAAGATCAGAAGAGACAGTGAAGGCCATTTCCTAATAATTAAGGGATATGTATATCAGGAAGAAATTATATTCCTAAATATATATGCACCCAAAGAGGTGCCAGCAAAACACTTAAAACAACTGCTGATAGACTTCAAGAAGACATTGACAGTAACACAATTGTAGTTGGAGACTTCAGCACTGCTCTATCAACTCTTGATAGATTGATGAGACTGAGACTCACCAAGGAAATAATGGCCCTGAAAGAAGAAATGGAAGAAAGAGAGCTGGTAGATACATACAGGGATTTTCTTCTCAAAAAAGCTGAATGTACATTTTTCTCTAGTGCACATGGAACATTTTCCAATATAGACTACTTGCTGAGCCATAAAACATACCTCAATAAAATAAAAAAGATAGAAATTGTGTCAACTCTTTTTTAGATCATGATGCACTTAAAATGGAAGTTAACCACACACAGAGAGACAAGACAAACACCTGGAAACTGAACAACTCACTGCTGAACAATCAGTGGTCATAGAAGAAATCAAAGGAGAAATCCAAAGATTTCTGGAAACAAATGAAAATGAAGACATGAACTATAAAAACTGTGGGATACAGCGAATGCAGTGTTAAGAGGAAAGTACATAGCTCTGCAAGCATTCATCAGGAAAGAAGAAAGGCCCACATAAATAATCTGACCACACAGCTCAAAATATTAGAAAAAGACCAACATAAGGAGCCCAACACAGGCAGAAGGAAGGAAATCGTAAAACTAGGAGAAGAAATCAATGAACTGGAAACCCAATAAACTATTCTTACCAGTTATTAATAAAAGTGCTATACATTATTATTGATACCTATGATTGTAGTTTAAATATATGAGTAGAAACTCATTCATAGTTGAAGATTGAAGGTTCCTGAGGCAGAGAAAGAGCAGAGGGTTCAAGACACAAATCTCTCATATTCCCAACCCTAATTTTATCCCTGGTATGACAAGATCGTCGGAACATTACTAGATGCACTGAAACATTTCCTAATGGCTCCTGAGTACCACTAGGGAAAAATCACATAATCCCTGAACCGCACAATACCACCACAGTGCAATATGGTTTTCTTGGGTCCTCACACTGAACCATGGGCATATTAGCTGAGAAACAAGAGTTGGGTCCTGAGTCACCTTGAGTTCCACTTGGGAATTCCAAACAACAATAATAAAGCAAACAAAAAGTCAGAGTTCCAAGACTCCAACTTTATTATATCATAATTAAAATTAATTTCTCTCTTGAAGCCCTATATTTGCCCTAAAATAGAATCAACTATCCTCATCCAAGAAAATCAAATTCATAATTACACCACATAATTACTCAAAACTAGATTTTTCTCTAGGCCTAGTGGCCTTTGTTGCCGAATAGCTGATCTGAAACATGCCAAGGCTACCTGAGCATCAGGATTGTATGACTTGACCTTCCCCCGTTTTAGACATTGGCATTTATCTTCTATGCTTCAGTCCAAGCACTTCAATTACTCTTCCATGGCTGCAAGGTCCATTCTTCTTTGTTCATGCCTCTTTTGCCACAACTCTTCTTTGGACCTATTAAGAAAAAGTCAATGAAAGTCTATTCGTTTATCTTTATTATCAAGATAATTCAAATAAAATTAAAATTCTGTAATTACTATAGCGTATTCATTTGAGTTTGCCATAAATCTTGTTAAGAGATCAAAGCACTGGAGTACAGGCACTAAATGTATGAGTCCTGGTTCCTTCCCAGCACCACATGGTTCCTAGATCATCTCCAGGAGTGGTCCACCCAAAAACATGCCTTTCCTGTTTCTTATAGCATCTCTTGTCTCTTCCTATTTCTATAGTCCAATTTACCAGCTAATTTTATATATATGCATATACATATATATGGGGCAGAGCTGCTACTGACTCTCCCTGTGCTCAGCTGATCATGAGGCGCCCAGGAGGGAAGGTGAAGTTCTAGCCCTGGCCCACCTTCCCAACAGAGCCTCACAAGAAGCCAAAGGAACCCCCACACCATGTGGGCCGCCATTTTCAACATCCGACTCCACAGCTTGTCAGAGCTCTGCCCAAGAGAAAAGCCCATCTCTCCCCATTGTGGTTCATCAGTAAATGCATGAGATAAGAGCCTACTACTGAGAGTATACCACCTGCACAGCAAAGCCTGGCAAGCTACCCAGTCGTATTTGATATGCCAAAAACCAGTATCAATTATAGACCTCATTCCCAAGACCTGAAGGAATGGCCTGAGGCTCTTCATATTTCTGGAGCAAGCAGATGCCTTTGGGCTACAGTAGCATGTGACAGGATGTATGGAGATGTTACTGGTTTCTGCTGGAGCAAATCGATGAACAATGGAAAGATAAGTGATACAAGTGATTTTTTATGCAACCCAGGGCTGCAAGAGACTTGAGATCTTCCTGATATGCACCTAGACAAAGGTTGGAACTTTTTATTAAGACATTGATGTCTCACATAGTTTGGTGTGGGGTGACAGGCTTAGCTAGCTTGGGAGCTTTGCTCACAGTTTAATCTATTTACATATACTTAAGCCAAGGTTCATTCTAATGACATCTCTCTTCTATATAAACAATAATAGAGGGTGTTGCAGTTACAGAAGTCACCTTGACTCTGAATAACTTCTGACTTCTTATACATCTACTAAGATGTAGATGTATAAGATCTATCTAGATGCATCTAGATGCATCTTTGCTATCTAGATCGGCAGAGCTCCTCTTTATACCCACTGCACACAGCATGAGACATTTAGAAGTTACCAACAGACTGCCACCCTGACTACGTTGAGACTATTTTAAGATTATAGGAAGGATCAAATTAGTTTGCCCTCATGCAGGCGAGTGTATCCCTTTCAGTATATGGAGAACAAGAAACTCAGAATCACCCTGGTGCAGATAATAAATAAGTAGGACCTGTGGGTACCATCTAGATTACATGAAGCCTGTGAAATTAAGATGTATTACTTTATATCAGGCCCCTCTCTCTCCAGTGTTTTCATAAGAGATAACCTCAGAAAAATGGATTAGTCCTTGTCATACCCTTTGTTTATACCTGTAAAAGGGTGTGGCACCACCTTTCTACACTCTGTTTAGGGTTCTCTGTTGACAGGACACTCCTGTCAACAGAGAGGATTACTTTGGTATGTATAAGGGGAATGACTTGAGGCACTCACTCCTCTTTTCTTCCCCTTCTTTTGGGTAGGACTCCTCTCGGATGAGATCCTTTCTCTTGGTGGGAGACTTGGACTCTCTTGTATGGTCTAAGTTCTGACCAGAGCTAGAGTTCTTTCATTATATTGGATTGCGGTAGTAGAGCTTTTGTACTATTAAAAGCCTTTTTTGGAACTGTGCTGGACTCGTGAGTTTTCATCCATTCCCTGGCGGCCTCGAGGTAGAAGAGAACTGTCCTGATACTGTCGGGACCCCGGAGGCTCCCCCCATATATGAGCAATTTGCTTTTAATAAACAGCACACAAACACAATCACAATCACAAAGATTATAAAATATATTCATGCATCATTTGTCAATGGTGATAAATTTTGTGAAACAGGTGATTTTGTCATACTATAAAAAGTATAACTGCATAAATACAGGTGGTACTAAACACATTTCAGCTCTATGGCATATCTTATTCATGAAAAAATGAGCTAGTTCCAGAGGCCTCATTCACTCTCAATTGAGCAAACATCTCTGAATGCAGCAGTTATGTGTACCTAGGTCAAGAAGTCAACATGATGAATGACCTAAACCTGAGCTGCACAGGAGGAAGAGAGCAGCATGGAATGCCTTCAAAGGCATCGAAGAAATAGCTAAAAGAACAAAGAATATCCGGCTCTGGGCACATCTCTTTGACTCCACCATTCTCCCTGCATTAACATACGCCTCAGAGACCTGGGCCCTACGGAAAGCAGGGATGAGAATGCTATTCGGGTCTCCCAGAGAGGCATCGAAAGAGCTATGCTTGGAATATCATGCCTCACTCAAGTGAGAGAAGGAATCGGAGTTCTGACCTCCATCGCTATTCCAGAATCAGGGACGCTGTCTCGTTTGCCAAGGCATCAAAAATCAGATGGGCTGGACATGTAATGGGATTTGGAGATAACCGCTGGATTAATGCCATTACCGACTGGATCCCACGGGATGTCAAAAGATCATGTGGCTGCCCACCTACAAGATGGTCAGACTTCCTTGTCAAGACCCTGAAGGAACGGTTTGAGGCTCTTCATATTCCTGAATCAACCAGATGCCATTGTGCTACATTGGCACGTGACAGGGTATAATGGAAATGTTACTGGCGCCCGCTTGAGCAAATCGATGAATAACGGGATTCAAGTTCAAATGATCAAGTGGCATAGCCTAGTCAAACCACCACTGTATATGTGATTCCTCTATGAATGCATGGTCAATAAGTGAATTTTTAATCTAAATTTTTACGACAAACTATTTTCATGATATAATTTTAGAGTAAATCCCTTGATCACTTGACATCTTGTTATTCATAGATTTGCTAGAGTGGCACCAGTAACATCTCCGGTTGACCCTATCAAGTGCCAGTGTAGCCCAATGGCATCTGGTTGCTTCAGGAATACAAAGAGCCTCAGACTGTTCGCTCAGGGTCTTGACCAAAAAGTCTGACCATATTGTAGGTGGGCGTCCATGTGATATTTTGACATCCCGTTGGAATCCAGTCGATAACAGCTCTAGTCCAGTGGTTGTCTCCAAATCACATTACATTTAGAGTAAATGACGACACCAATTAAAAAATTTCACTTCAATACTCTCCTCTATTTCTGATTTACTCTTGAGTTCTTAAACACTTAAATTATATTCACTTAACTACATGTTTTGACATTTAATTTGATCATTTTTTACTTTACATAAATATATTTTCTCCTTTATTTTTAAGTAAATAAGTTCAGTAATTACTCACATTCAGCATTTTGAATTTCTGTATTTCTATCACAATATAATTACCTAAATGTCCAAATCACACATGACAAAATTTGTTAGAAAATTTATGCTATAATTTGATTTAATAATATATATTTGAGAAATAAAAAGATATCAATTTTTTTAGTATTACTATGAAATTGTTAAAAAGATTTGATGTTTGAATATTCTCTTTTTGACTTTTTTCTCCAAAATGATACATTAAAATGTTAAAATTAATATTATTTCACACAATAAACTTAGATAATTATAAAATCTTAGACTCTGTCACTATAAATTTCATACTCATTGTCAAAAACTAATGTTCTGAGAAAAGATAAGTTTTAGAGATAATTGCCATAACAGTCTCATTTTATAAAATGACCGAGAACCTTTGGAACTTTTTTCCAAAAACATATTTTGGTACTCTAATCTCTTCTTCCTAGAGTTCTTTTCTCCATATTGTTTCCATAACTTTTAGAGGTAAATATTAGATCCTATCTTTCTCTTTCTAAAAATTTCTGATTCGGAATGCCCATGCTTTAAGAGTACTTGCACCATTATTGTCACTATTATCCTTAAATACTAAGATTCTAAGGTTTAACTACAAAGCACATCAAAATACAATCTATTTACCAATACCTGTATCAAACATTTTTCACTTTGTATTTTATAAAAATTACTACTATACTATATGGAGATAGATTAAAGGAAAACAATGAAGATAAACTGTACTATTGATCCTTTAAAGAGATATGGGTGATTTGAAGTATTATAATGGGAACAAGTATTCAGGGATGATCTCTGTGGACTCATATCCCAGATTTTCCACTAAAATCATACTAACTAATATTTATTGTCATGATTAAATCTTTCCTCATTTATCCTTTTCTCCAAATAACAATTCTTTCCCCCGTAGAAGACTCTCTTATCACTTGGTGCATATTTTCCTCACGGTATACTGATCAGAATGAATATTTGTTGCCATGTTTTATTTCCAAGAACTTCTCATAAATTTGTATAAATCTTTTGTACAAATTAGTTATATTTTGCTCACACTTGAAATGTGTCACACTTGAAATGGCACCTGAAATGTGTGTCACACTTGAAAGAAGTAACCCTAAGAATTGTTACTACTGAATTCTTAGAAGATTTGAACAAAGTTCCATGAAATCAATAAGAAAGAGTAAAGAATAGCAAATGCTGGTTTAGAACATTTTAAGAATCTTGAAGACTTCTAGATTTGAAGGTTTTATGAGGCAAGAGAAAGGGGGTGAGTGGGCATTTAACATAAACTACCATGAGCTATTGCTTTGGTAACCCCTACAAAATTGCTTGAGCAGAGTAATTGAGTCACTGACAAATTGCTGTTCCATTGTAAGGAGCATAGAAAATTACATGGTTTGTCTTCATTCTCCACTGTACTTAGAGGGCAAGAGAGTCTAGTTGATTCCAAATGTCCAGATTATTCTCTGGAATAAGATGCAGGTCAGGGAGGTAGAAAGATGTTCAGGACAGATAGAAATCCTCTAGTAATAGAACACGTGGAAACTAAAGGAGCGGTAAAACAGAGAAACATGACTGACATGACTGAGAATCCATACATGGCAAGGATTTTCATATAGGACTTTTTTCTGACTACCACAGGATTAAATGATGGGTAAGGATTAAATTTAAGTTAGTAAAAGGTCTCTGAGTAATTAAATTTATTTTCCTTTATTTTCTTCTAAGCCATTGATATAGAAGTGTTTTTCAGAATCATAAACTTCCGAGAATTGTCTGAATTTTCTCAAATTATTGCATGACACTTCAAGATAAACTCCCCTCCTTAGTTAAGGTGTTAGTTTTAATCTGGAGATAAAGTAAAACAAGCAAAATACTCAATTGCCAGGCTGTGAAGCCCTGAGGGGTAAACTGTCATTGAATCAGAAGGAAATCTGTAATGGAGAGGCAATATTTCTTTCCTTTTCTTTTTTTGTGCAGAGTGTATCTCAGGAATGTCTCAACTCCCCAGCCCTTTGTCACAGACAGGTGGTCTGGAACCAAACTTAGTCATTACTCTGCATTCTAATCCCAGAGGTTCCACAGCTCTTAGATTAGCAAAGCAAGCTCATTTTCAAGAAGCTTAATGTTAGTGATACTTCATCAGGATTAGCAAATGGCCCCCTAACAAACACATCATCAAAAGCATTGCTGCCTAAAGCAGCCAGTGCCAACTTGAAGATGACAGCCCAGTTCTTAAGAGATCACCACCAGGGACTCATTATGAGGTGGTGGGAGATGTGGCTGAAAGCATTTATGGTGGGCCACATGTGTGTGAGCTGAAGCAATCAGCCTCCCAACCATGGCTCTGTAAACCCGTACAGTGAGAAAATATTCAGGATAGGAACTGGAGCTAAGGGACATGATATCTGAATATCTGAATCTTTCTTCTCTCTTTTGTCACACAGAGAGAGGGAAAAAATGTGGCAGGATATTTTTTAATATTAGGAAAATAGTGTTCATAACAGCCATAACAGCCTCATTTTATAAGATGACTGAGAACCTTTGGAACTTTTTTTCCAAAAACATATTTTGGTCCTCTAATATGAAAAAACATTATTTTCTCTAATGATTGCCAGTAATACAATTTCTATTGTATTAAATATATATACATTTATATAACCCAAACCCAATTTATATATATGAATATATATATACATATGCATGTATATATTATCCCAACCATCATTGTAACACTAGTTTGTTCCTTCTTTATCCTAACTTCCCCCTGTCCCCCCAGACACTCTTATGGCAAGCTTACTACCATTGTCCAGTCTCCAGGTGCCTTTTTTCCCTGGCCTTTGATTATATATGTGTGTATGTATGCATGTATGTATGTATATGCACACACATATATATATATATATATCCCACACATTAATGCAGTCATTCTATATCTGTCCCTTTCCTTATGACTCATTTCTTTTAGCATGATGCTCTCCATGTCCATCCATTTATAAGAAAATCTGAAAGATCATTTTTCCATCATGGGTATTGTGGAAAGACTTGCATATTTGGTGTTAAAACAAAATTATGTCGAATGTTACTTCTGAGTCTACTCACTCTTAGACATTGAGAAAACATTACATACTTATTAAATTGGTGAAATAGGTTAAAATCTTCCTGAGTATGAAGGGAAAAAAAATCAGATGATATACCTACCCATGCTATATCTGTAAAATGGGATAAATCCCACTTGAATATGATAGGCAAAAATAAATTATGTAACACAAAGAGCACACAATGTAAGCACTGAAGAAACTTTATATATCTCCAAGCTGGTGACAATTTCTATTAAATGATGTTTAGTACCTTTTGATGTTATCCATTCAGGTGTAACAAAATGTTCCCGTAGATTATACCTAAGTGGATTTAATCTATAGTAAACATAGAGATTATACATTTCTTTCTATCACTTTGTTTTTAACAATTCCGATATTGTTTTAATCTAGCTGCATATAGTAACATTCTATGTACTACTTCTATATGACAATATAAGCGTCAATATATTTTAATTTATTTAACACTTTTAAACACAGCTTATTTGGTTCAATTTTTTATTTTAGCATTTTTATCTTAAACGAAGCACAGTGATTTACAAAGCTCTTCATTGTAGAGTTTTAGGCATTACAGTGTTCCAATGCTATTCTGACATTAGTGTCAACTTTCACCACTGTTCCCAAACTTCCTCCCACTCCACTCCCTGTCCTGCCTCTTAAAATGTCATTTATTTTAACCCAATAAAATCAGAGGTGGAAGTAACTTTCAAAGAATGGCAGTGCTAATGAGGTTGACTGAGACACAAATGGTGTGGGTTTGGGGTGAGAGAGGGTACTGCTCGTGAACAGATGGCAGGGCAAAAACTCAGAGGCACAAAGGATGTTTGGCAGTCTCAGGTACCCTGTTCTCTTGGCTAAGGTTCAGGAAATTTGGGAGTGTGAAGAGGAGTGTAAACCCAGGTGGACAAAATTTCTTAACTAACTCTGATTCGTCTTGGCTGGAAAGCATTCACGTTTACCTAAAAGAAAACTGCAGTAATGCGGTGGCATTTGCTTAAAGATTTTGGATTACATATGACCTTATAGGTCGAAATATGTAACTTTCTTGTTTAAAATGTATGGTTATGATATAAAATAAGCTTCATATCTTGAGTATTATGATCGTTACATTTTCTCAAGTTTATATCGATATTATTTTACTCTGAGAAGGGGAAGTTTATCATTTTATTTCTGCAATTTTTGTTATTTAATATTTTCTTCCTCAGGTTCATGCTCTGAATGTTATCTAAAGTAGGAACAAAGTCTTTGAAGAGTCTTTCTCATAGTGAATAGACTCAGAGACTATGAAGACAGATGGCCTCGTGTTAAGGGTTATTGAATCGGATCCAACATGAGCACATGTACAGGCTTTCCCACACTGATTAACAATCCTTAAAAATTAGGAGGGTGTCTGGGGAATTCATCTTAATTTTGATACTATCTAGCAGGAGACTACATCAGATGCCACAGGTTAGGGGACAGATTCCCAAGATGGCCTTTCAATGCAGACCCTAGTCACAAGCCCACTTCTATATTATTATATGTATATTAATGATCAACAAATGATCGACGAGCTAGAGGTCCCCAAATCCTTTATTCCTTTCCATATAATATAGTTTAATAATGAATATTACAATGTTTTCTATATAATATATTATGCTGATATTTAATAATATAATTATACAATATGCTTTATATCACTGCCTGTCTGTCACTGTTTTCCCATATATCATCGATTTGCTTGAATGGGCACCAGTAATATCTCAATACGTCCTGTCACATGCGAGATAGCTCAAGGGCATCAGCCCACTCCAGGAACATAAAGAGCCTCAAACCTCATTCCCATCAGGTTATGGGAATGAGGTCTATAATTCTTACTGGTATTTGGCATGTCAAATAGGACATGGGTAGCTTGCCAGGCTCTGCCATGATTTATATATAATTATATTATAAATATAATATATAGAGAAAGAGAGAGAGATCCTTTCCCTTTAAAGTTCCTACCTCACCAACTCAGTTGTTTATATCAGTTCTCCCATGATGTTGTCTTTGGCTCTTGGTTGCTACATTTCTGTTTATCTCTAAGCCCCATTCATGAAAGGCATCACTTGGAATCTATCCCTTTCTTTCTGATGTCACTCAACATATTTTCCAGATCCAGCCATTTTTCTCCAAATTGCATGATTTTGTTTTCTTTCAGAGCTGCATAGTATTCTGTTATGTATATATGCTATTGCTTCTTGATCCATTTATCCATAGTTGGGCATTTGGGCTGTTTCCATATCTTGGCTAATGTGCTAAATGTGGCACTGAGCTATCATTTCTTAGGCAGTTATTGTTAATCATTAAATCACCTACCACTGGCAATATAGTTTAACTTCATCTCTCCTATTCCTGGATGTCAGCAGCATGACTGAAAGCTCTATCCTTTACTCAAACTGGTTTCCCTAACAACCATCCTAGATCATCAAGTGTTTTCCAAATGTTACGTCATTAACATAAAAATATACGGAGTAAATTATTTCAGTGTTTAGGAAATTTGAGACTTTATGTACCCTTGTGGCCTCTTCTGAGGCGAAAACATAAATGGTATTTCCTATAACACACTAGTCTACATGCTTTGTAACAGTAGCTCTTACCACTTACCAGCTACAGAACACTGGACACTTAATTTACCTTCTCCATGTTTCCATTTTGTATATGTAAAAGGGAATAACATCAATTTCACAGAACTATGAAGATTAAACAAATTAGCATATGCAAAGTCCTAACTCATGTTTGGCAAGTAGTTTTAAGTTAACTACTAGTCTGATACACAGCAAATGTGATATGAGTGTTAGCTATTACTGCCACTAGAAGCTGTCATAGTAAATTCCACATGCTATATTATTACTTTAAAAACAGTACACTTATCTATCGACTGAGTGAAATTTATTCAAGTTGCCAGATAAATGTCTAAATATACTTACTCATCACATCAAACATGATTTACCCTGTGAGTTGAAGAAAAGCTCAGTGAAAACAACCATTTTATTTTTTTAACTGAAAATTGTTTAAGTTTTCGTAATGATATAGAATTAAAATAGGTTATAAAAGCATTTTGGCAGACTCTGATGTTGATCAAATTCAGGAGTAATATGAAAATAAAACAAAATGCTCGTTCGATGAATTACTGATTTATTCAGTTATTATATTCCTTAAGGGCACACAGGTTTGAAGACGACATGAGAAAAATATTTAAAAATACTTCAAAAAATCTTTTTTTGAAGTTATAATTCAGTATAGAAATGTCAGATATATAAGTAGTTTTAAGTTTATGGAATTACAGAAAGAAGTGATTTCTCTATGTGAGGGGTGGGACACTTGCTGATGGTTTTCTGACTGTTAGCAGAAACGCATTTATCCCTGCCCTAAAATCCATCATTGGTGTGTCAGGAGGACCACAACTCATGGCATTAATATTGCGTCATTAACATACTGAACTTTCTTCAGTAAAGTCCATGAGAAAATATATTGCATAAGTATTTGAAACTCTCTACACATTTAAGAGAGAGATTCTATCTAAGTCTCTTTACACATTCATGTAGTCTCTCTAACACACACACACACACACACACACACATCTTCATTTGTTTTACCGTCATTGGCCTTTTCTTTCTCTTTCTTTAATAGGAATAATATCATGTATTGTATGTTAAATGCTAATCCAGGTTAGCATAAACAAACAGTGCTGGTAATGAACTGTTTGGCACCAGAACTATACCCAAAAGTATTGAGGTGAGGGAGCAAGAAGTGAGGAATTCAAAATTCAGACTGAAAAAAAACCCAAAAAAACAACAAAAGGCTATAGAAAAATCCATATTTTCTGTGCTCTTCTTTTTATAGAATTTTATTTACATTAAAGTAAAAATTTAAAATAACATTTAGAACTGGTGAATTAAATGATAAATAAATAATTTTATATAATGTGTTAGTCATTATTAGAACAATAGATATAATAAGAAAAATAGTGTTATCACATCACAAAACTGAAAAATTATAATTATATGCAATCAAATATTAGTGATCACTAGGTCACTAGACATCCCGTTATTCATCGATTTGCTCGACGGGTGTAGTAACATTTTCATTTCATCCTATCACGTGCCAGTGTAGCCCATGGCATCTGCTTGCTTCAGGAATACGAAGAGCCTCAAACTGTTCGTTCAGGGTCTTGACAAAGAAGTCTGACCATTTTGTAGGTGGCCGGCCACGTGATCTTTAAATGTCCCGTGGGATCCAGTCAGTAACGGCTCTAGTCCAGCAGTCGTCTCCAAATCGCATTACATGTCCAGCCCATCTGATTTTTGATGCCTTGGCAAACAAGACAGCATCCCTGACTCTGGAACAGGGACGGGGCAGGGGGTTGGAACTCCGGATTCCTTCTCTCACTTGAGTGAGGCGTAATATTCCAAGCATAGCTCTTTCCATTCCTCTTTGGGAGACCCGCATAGCTTAGTTCCGCATAGTTCTCATCCTGCTTTTGTAGGGCCAGGTCTCTGAGGCATATGTTAATGCAAGGAGAACGGTGCCCAGAGTAGGAGGTTTTTTGTCCTTTTAGCTATTTTTTCGATGTTTTAGAAGGCATTCCATGACACTCTTTTCCTCCTGCACAGTTCAGGTTTTAGGTCGTTCATCATGTTGATTTCTCGACCTTGGGTACACATGACTGCTGCATTCAGAGATGTTTGTTCCATTGAGAGTGAATGGGCATCTGGAACTAGTTTGTTTTAGATGAACATTGTTTTGTTGAGCTTCAGCTGAAAACCTATCTTTCCATATTCTCAGTAAAAGTCACCTAGCATTTGTGACTAATGGCTAATGTTTGGTGATATTAGAACGATGACATCAGCAGAGCAGAGGAGGTGAAGTTGCCGACCGTCTATATTTACTCTCATTCCTTTCCATTCTAATTGTCTCATGATGTTCTCGTGGGTGGTGCTAAAGAGTTTTGGTGAAATGGCATCACCCTGCCGAACCTCCTTTGACATCAATGATAACTTCCCTGTAGAATGGTGAGATCCTGATCGTGAATCCATGATACAGGTCACGAAGGATCTTGGTCTCTTGGGTTTGGATGCCCTGATTTGCTAGGGCCTTCAATGACAGCTCTGGTCTCAACAGAATCAAAGGCTTTCTTTAAATCAATGAATGTGAGACAGATCAGCATCTTGAACTCTACAAACCTCAATGAGCTTGGTTACCGTGGGGATATGGTCAATTGTGCTGAATCCTTTCTGGAAGCCAGCTTGCTCGCATGGTTGTCCTTCATCTAATGTCCTGCCAATTCTGTTGAGGATGAATCTGGTGAACTGCTTGTAGATGATCAACAACAGACAGATGGGGCGATAGTTGCCAGTATCGTGGATGTCTCCCTTCTTGAGCAGTAGAACTGTCCTGTTGGTTTTCCATTGGGAGGGCACCTTGCATTCAGGCAGTTAGTATGTGAAGATATGAGCCAGTGTATTGATGAGTACTCATGGCAGATTTTTTCAGGTGTTTGGGTCTGACTTTGTCTGGGCCGGGTGCTATTCACTTCTTTACCAACGAAATGTCTTGTCCGATTTCAGAAGGGAGAACGTTGGGAACGACATATCCATCCTGCGGTGTTTGGTATGTGGGCAGGTGAACATTCTATCAAAGAGATTTGAGTAGAAGTCATGAATAATCTTCTCCTTTGCCTTGCTGGACGATGTGATCCATCCAATAGGACATCAGAGGGCAGTCGTCTTGGCATTATAGTTGGCAAAAGAATAGGCGGGCATTGCGAATACTTTTCCCTGCATTTGTGAGTTGCTCTTTTCAGAGGTCTTCATACAATCATTGAGGTGATTCCACACTGAGGCGAATGCGGCGGTGGCTTGAGAGTGGTGGCAGTGGCAAAATTCACGCCTGGGGTGTTTACCGCCAAGTGAGGAAGCAGTGGAGGAATAGGTGGCAGCAGCTGTGGCGGCGGCAGGGGTCATAGTGGTGGTGGAGAAGGCAACTGGTCAGATCCCCACCCAAGAGACTAAGCCAATCTCCCCCCAAGAGACCCAGCCTTTAGAGACCCTTCAGAGGAAGGGTATTTCAACTACTTCAGAGGAAAGTATTTCAAGTCCAGGAATGCTTGAACCACAGACGCAGATACATCGGCAGAACAGCTAACAGTTCTCCCAGATTTATCTCCAAATTACCAAGAATATTCTACCCACCCCTCTCAGAGAGCCCAGCATTCTACTAAGAGTATACCACCCACAAGGCAGAGCCTGCCAAGCTGTCCAATGCCTATTCGATACTCCAAAACCAGTAATAACAATGTTTATTTCCCCAACCAAGCCACCAATAATAAGCCTTATTAATAACTTTTTTTGTTTTGGGTCCACATCTTGTGATGCTCAGAACTTATTTCCAGCTCTGTGGTCAGGGACCATTTCTGGCAGGGCTCAAGGATCCATATGCATTTCCTGGGATTGAATCAGATCAGACATATGCAAGGCAAAATGCATGCCTATTTGCCTTATTTGCTGTGCTATCGCCTCCAGCCCTTGTTGATATCCGAATGTTTTAAATTTCTTCTAAGTGTGCTTATTTCATATAATTGTAAATATTTACAATTTACATTAAAATTAATATATTTTCATGTCTTCTTTTCATTTAATATTATATACTGAGCATTTACATTTTTATATATCATAAATATATGCCCCCAAACAAAATTTTAAATTATTCTGATGTTCCACAGAAAATTGAACCATTTTCTCACTGGACATAGTTATTCATATTGTTAATTTGTAGAAATAACATGATGATATACTTTCCCCATTTTTGATTGGTATTAGAAATCAATTCATATATGTTTAAAAGCAAATAATATAAATTTCTTGGGGATTATAAGTGTATATTACACTCTTTTCCAGATTGTTATTTTAACTGTCAGTAGTATATAAATATGTCTTAATAAAAAAGCAGAATTCTAAGATTTCTTACTAAACATATATAAAAACAGTCAACATGATACCATCTAAACTCAAATAGATATTCAAATATTTATGTTCAAAATGAGCTATCTACCCCATAAAAGTTTAAGTTTCCTCTGGAACAAATGAAATGTGGGGAAAGAGAAGTGAAGTGACCACCCCAAACAATTACTGTTCTTACCCTTAATATCCCTGTGACTCTCTTTAGTAACTCTTTAGGCCTTGTCCAGTTTGCTGCCATAGACACCTCCACTCACACCTGTGACTGAGAATTCAGTCTGTGAAGTGAATCTTCTTTACTCTACAGCTGGCCCTGTGACATGTTACAATCCCTTTTGAGAGGACCAAGGGAGGATGTTCTTCTGACAACCTATTTGTCCATTTGCACAGCATGTAATTATAGTTTGCTTATTATTTAGGACTCCCTTTATTGTTGTGCTGTTTGTAGAATTATCTCTAAAAGTGGCATTCATGAAAGCCTGTGGCCTTCAAGTTTGCAAGTGACTGATCGTATATCCTGAAAATCTTTTCTTGGTGACAACACTTTCTACGCGATAGAAGACAGGGAAATGTCATAAAGGGGAAGGTTGCAGAAGTGAATGGTTTTTCTTTGTATTCATTACAATTTAGTGATGAGCAATAGGCTCAATCATGTGAGGCCCTGGGGTCACTCTTCTGCGTGCACACACACACACACACACACACACACACAAGCCAATATGTAACTTGCAGCATCACTGAATCTTCACCCAATGCTAAATTGATTACGACTTTAACATGTATTAATTATAAGAGTTTGACAGTTATTCCAAGAATTTCCACCTGGAAATAAAGCTCTACTTGTCTTCTAGTTTCTACAGATATTGACACCAATATCAGTTTGTTCTGGTCTTACCACTAGTACTATATATAAAAGCAGCCTTTTACATTTGCTCTCTTCCTGTCTTTGTTATTGAAAGTACTTTTTAAGAATAGTTTTTACAAGATGCTGGTTGAATTCTGAAACTGGGCATGAGGAATCTCAAGGAAGTTCCATCTACTAAAATTTCCTCAATCTCTGGGTAAATTCAGTTCAAATGTCTAATATTTAAAAGTCCATGCATCAAGAGAAGTATGTTCACGAGGGTATAGTGCCTATAAGAAAATATCATTGCAGGGACATTCTGAAGGTTTTTATCTGACCTTTCTTTGGTTTTAATCACTGAAGTCCTCGACAGCTTAATAAGTTGAGGGTGCTAGGTCACAGTCTAACTTAATAAGGCCTGCCACAGAGACTTGGTCTCTTCTGATTGCTCCCATAAGTCTTAGCACATCTGGTATACTGTCCTTGGGTGAGAAATGTTTTCCATAACTTTCTTCTTGTTCATTGCCCTGCATATAAATTGTTTTTATTAAGTCAAGAATGGTACAGCATTGTATATTTGTGTGAGCTTTTGCCATTTCCAACGTTATCCTACAAAAAAGAGTTGATTGTTTTCTCCAAGCTGGAATTAAACACTGTTTATCACCAATGTCTTCTTTTCTATTTTTCTACACTTATTTAATATGAGTCCAACTAACCTTCAGTTTGACCTGAGATTAAAGAACTGAACATTGTAACAAGATCTCTTGGAGGCAATTTACAAAATCCAATAGTTATTGGAAGAAAGGAGCCAGATAAAAACAATAGGACACTTTTTAAAGATTGTTTTCCTTAGGACAATGCATCCAGATGTAAATACCTAGGAATATTCAGTTGTGTATGGAAGTACATAGTTGGATGATTGGCATATTCCTTTATTCAAAATGATAAACAAATTGATAGACAATGTATTCTGTTTCATTTCAGTAGATTTTGAATATCTAATGAAAATCATATTTCTGCTTTCTTTGCTCTTTTCCATATGGGTAATAGTGACATGGAAGTTGATCCAGATGGATGAAACTGCCATTTCTTTGTATGGTATTGCATCTATATCCTCCAACTTAACCTGAGTCAAATGCAAAATGCATCTCAGAGCTACTATAGCAAAGAAATAATATGTGAAGTAATGCAAGTGTCTCAAAAAAAGTAGGCAAGAGGCAACCTAGAAATATGTATTTGAAAATAAACTCTGCAGGTGGAAGTAGTTTATATTGGATTCCATTTTACACGAAAATATTTGCATAGTAAAGTTATCTGTAATCCCATGAATGACACATCTTTTGAGAGAAGATAATGTTTGAATTCTTCTCTAATTTAGTACCTTTAAAACTGAATTGATAATAAAATAATATGTTCTTAATCTGTTTAGTCAACTGCATGATAAAGAAGAGGAAGTTTTTGATAGTTTCTAAGGCTAGCTAGTCAATGAATTAGACAAAAGGTAAAGACCACTCTGATCACAACTAGGTGAGTTCTATGATGGAACAGAGATTCTCCAGCATCAATGGCAATAGCAACACTGGAAAGAAGTGAAAGCAATATTACAGTTGCTTTATTTCAGATATGAATTCTGAAATGTTGAGTTGAAAGTTGCCTAAGTTTAACTGTTATATCTTGTTATATGCCACTAGTGGCAATTTTCCAACAGTAATTGCTTAATGCTTGATTCTGAAAAAGTCTCAGAGACCTTCTTTCCATATCTTATACAAGGTATACTTAAATTGCATTCCTTGGTTTCAAGTCAGGATTGAAACACCCATTACTAGATTTCAAGTGAACATCTCTTACTGCAACAGCTTAGCCTTTAATCAGAAGAACTACTGCAAATTAGTCCCTTGCAAGTTAGCAGTGTTGAAAATGTCAGTGCTCTAAACTGTTAGTGAGGAGGCTCCAGAGAAACAGAATTAATTGGGAACAGATAGGTAGAGGGATACTTATGTTATATACCAATGCTTATATTATGGAAAACCAAAGTCCCATTACCTGGTAAAATCCAGAATTGCTTTCATTTTAGTTGCATAATCAATAAGTCTGAGAACCGGAAACTCCAAACATTCAAAGCAAGATAATAAAATTTCTGGTTAAAATGACAGATAATTCACTTTTTCTCTGCTTTTTGATTTAATTGGTCTTTAAACTCATTTGATGACATATACCCACATTTATTGATGAATCTTCTTTAGCAAAATGTATTGTATAAAATGCCAATATCTCCTAGAAATTCTCATAGGTATAACCATTAAAAATACACCTTCACTGGTTATCTGAGTATCTCTTAATCAAATTAAATGGCTATATAAAATTAATCATTATAACTGCTGATATATTTCAAGGGATTCCAAGTTTCTTCACTGTACTTCAGAACTAGTCAAAATTCCCTCTCTTTATTCCATGTTCCTTATTTTCTCAGGTTTATTTGTTTATATTGACATATATTGAATGTAAACTGAAAGAATAAATTTCAATTTACAGTGAGATTTTGAAAACCTAACATTAAATGGTAGAACATCTAATGACATTTTTGCATATTATCTATTTATTTTGTTTGGGCGAGACCACATCCAATGGTGCTTAGGGCTCACTCCTGTTCCTGGCCTCAGAGGTCACTCCTGGTGAACTCAAGGAGGCTTTATTGAGAGCCTGAGAGTGAATCAAGATCACCCAGGAGCAAAGCAAGCACACTATCGTATCTGCTCAATTTTAATTTCTGCATTTCAAGGCATATCTGTAATCAACACTTGAGGAAGCTTTATCTTTCATTAGTGTCCTCTGTATACCACTCACCATAAAAACAATATTGAAATAAAACGTATGTATGCAAAAAATATGTGAAAGTTTTATTATAATGACCCAAAATATTCAAAGATAAAATTTAAAAGGGCATATAATTCAAGTTTCTTCTTGGTTTTCCTTTGTTTAAAATTTCGAATTTTTTAACTCCATCTCTTTTTTTCCCCCCCCCCCCCCCCCCTTTAGCGGACATGGGGGAAAGACTACACCTGGGTGTACTCCTGGCTCAGGGCTCACAGATCCTCATGGCAGTGCTCGGGGAACCATAAGTGACACGGGATTGAAGCTGAGTGACAGAACGGAGGGAAAGCACGTTAATCCCTGGAGTAACTCTCAAGCCCTGCCCTTTTCTAAGAAAAAATTAAAGAAAAATAAAAAGGAACTTAAATTTTATATAAATTGGGATTACCGAGACTAAGTTAATTGTACATATAAATCAGGAATTAGAAATTTAAGAGAGTTCGATTGCTGGAATAGTAAGAGGATATAAATATTATGAAATTAACGTGCAATGGCAGAGAGTGATATGAAATTTACCAGCATAAATGTGCTTGTATTTTAAAGGGTCTTGTTTGTTTCCTTGAGAGCTATGTGCTTAGAGTCATGTATATTTTCTACTCATGATAGCAGCTATATAGCTATATGTGTACATATAGCTATATATGTATATAAAATTAAAGGCTCAACAAATTGGTTGAGATTCTACTGAAATGTCAAAATTTCTGGATTCAAGCTTAGGCTCTTTTTGGTGATTTTCATTTAGTTATTTTAGCTTTATAATCTCTTTAGTAAGTGAAATCAATGTCTCCATCTCCTTTCCCTCTCTGTCTCTCTCTTTTCTCTCTACTTATTCTCCTTCTTATATGTGTATATACATACATATATACATGTATATATGTACATGTATACATATATGTATATATACATATATGTATATACATATATACAACGCATGGTTAATTTGATGTCTGCTACTTGTACAGAACTATGTGCTAGAGTACAGCCATAAATAAGCCTGTTGTTCTCCTGTCATGAAGTTTACATTCTAAGTAAACTAAAGAAATGTGCATGACCTGATTCTTAATGATGACTTGAAAACTTAATGTTTATTACAGTAGTTTTTAAGAGTTAATTCACTTTTTTGTCACTTATTAGAATAATCCAATAGCTTAAAGTATAAAGTTATATCATTATTTTATTACCTTTTAATATTAAAAATGGTCATTTTATTTGATAGTCTAGATGAAATAGTTCTACTATATATTTTTTTTCTAAATTGAAGGGAGAACATATGTAGAACATTTAATTAGTACTAAATTATTAATTCACTTTTTACACATAAAAAGCAGGATACTAAAACATTAAAACATCATTGAGAAGGGCTATAGAGGTTATATAGAGATGAAGATTGGAATCCACTTTGCTTGTTCTCTGATAAACACTACTAGGAGTGATCTCCAAGACCAAAACGTAGAGCTAAGAAACTCTGAGTGTGACTTCAATACAAATATACAGATTTTGTATAAAGTGAATCCCAAACAAATATATATGTAGTTTATATATATGAAAATAAATATATGAATATATAATTTTAATTAAATGAACTTTGGCATATTCTAATATAATGTTACTTGCCTCTTAGGGTGTTTTCTAGTTTGACTTAAGTTTTATAGAATGTTTACAGGAGTCATTTTACAGTACAGAGTACAAAATAAGGTAAGTTCTTAATTATTCCTTGGTTTCTTACCATGATAAACTTTCTCCCATGAATTTTGCATTTTTTCCATTGAAACATATCAAATAGTTTCCTTCACTTTGAACTTATCCTATTTTATCCTCTGGGTGGCCAGCAACATGTCATCCTAAAAATAGAAGGGGATAGTCCCCAGAAAAGTTATATTTTGATATTCAACTTACAAATACTGAGAGGCTCAAGAAATTTAGTCCTCCTGAGTTGCTGGCCTCAGTAAAGGTCTATGGCCTTTCTCAATCAGCCCACCAAGAAGGCAGTTGGAAAAAAACCTGCAATTTGTTTTGGGGGTAACATAAATTCAACCTAGTCAGAGATAAAGGTTCTGTTCATTTTTACATTTCAAGGTTATTTATATCACATAGATGGTCTAATGAATACCAGGCATACGAAGATTTTTTTTTTGTATTTGTTATTTTATACTTTGTTGAACACTAATTTCATGTGGACACTTCTTTATCTAGGGTTCTTTATAGGCAAGCAGTTACACAACAGAATTATTCTGCTAGAAAAACAAAAATAAATGTCACTTTGCTAAAATAAGATTAATTTGTCTTAAGTGAGGTTCTTTTGATTAAAATGATAGGGTGTTATTATATCTCTTTGAAGTGTGCTTTATTAGAAACAACATGTATATATACTACCCTAATGCTCAACTTTATATATGCTAACTGAAAGTCTAATTTGATATATATAAAGAAAGATTCTTCAGACGTCAAAGATGGAAACTCTGCACTAACCAGAAATATTACCTTATATTATATACATTATATATATATATATATTACTGAATACCTTATTCAGTTATTCCCTTGCTATTAATTTTTCTTATCAGTTTTTATTAGTTCAACATTTTCTTCACATCTACTGTGTGAGAGACAGAAATGACACAATTTGTTTGCTTTAGAAAGATCAAATCCTTTCTAGCTGTGTAATTTATAGCAATTACATTATCATCAAGTCTGGTGTACTTTTAAGGGCCAAGCACTTGTTAGATAGCATTCAATGCATATGATACTCAAAAGAGATCACTATATTCACTGGTTTTATATGGAAGAAAAATGTTCCAGCAATGTCAGTGTTAATGGCTAATATATTTCAAGGGAAACAGTTTGTTTGGGGAAATAACTAACCCAATAATTGCTGACAATTTTTTCTTCAAAATCTTTCCTCTAAGCACATCTCTACTTCTGAGATTTCAAGGTAGCTATTGCATGCATTGTTCAGAAACAAAAAAATTCTATGTTATCTTCAAAATGTTTCTCAATATTTTTTTTTGTCTTTTTTGGGTCACATCCGGCAATGCTCAGGGGTTTCTCCCGGCTCTGCACTCAGCAATCACTCCTGGCAGTGCTCGGGGGACCATAGGGGATACCGGGGATCGAACCCGGGCTGGCACAGGCCGGCTGCGTGTAAGGCAAACACCCTACCCGCTGGGCTATCGCTCCGCCCCCTCACAATTTGCTTTTGTTCAAAATCCTGCCCTCATATACTCTTTTGGTTCTGTATGACTTTTCTTAGTAGTTCAATGTGAAGGCAAGTGATTTACCAAGTAGAAGTACTAAGGACTTTGGTTAACGGTGAGAGGCAAATTTCATTGCATAGGCAAGCAAAATGTTGGATTGGTGTGCCCATATTGAATTGTTTGCCAGGGAAATCCAATCCATGATAAATAGACAAATGTCTGAGATCATTGTGGCTTAGTCTCTGATGAGGCAGCTGCCTCCATGCTGTGTTTGTTGTTCCAGGATATTGTAAATACTAATATTTTATAAGCTCTGGTGCTGTTTAGCAATGAATCTCATAAACATAATTCACTATTTCCAAGTTTTCAATAACAGCCTGAAAATTTCTTACCCTTGATCAGCCTGTGCCTGTAGCTTTTAGTTCCAGTCACATGATGAGCAAAAAAAATCGGGATTTCCTAAGTTTCAACTACTTCATTATTTGGAAAGCCAGAGGAAGTTTGAGTTTATAAAGCCAAGTAAAGTTTCTAGTGACTAAAAATTACTCAAGACAAAGGAATCTTGCATACAAAATTTATATAAAAAACTGCAAAAGCATAAATTAAGGGACCAGTTTGAAAGGATAGGTTAGAAAAAGTAGTGTTGCAATATTGATTATCAGAAAAGCACCATATTTTTCTTTTCTGCAGAAACAAAAAACACTAAATTACAAGCAAAGCATCAGGGAAATTATTCTGCTAAAATACTGAACGAATTAAATTACAGTCTTAGATATTTTCACCCTCATCTTGAATTGATCTATATCTGTCATCTCTTTCTCCCTTATGTGTTTATTTCTGTATTCCCAGAACCATGCTCACTCGGCTTTCTCCATTCTTCTCTCTTGTAACTCTGGTCTTCTTTATATATGGTGATTTCTTTTTTTGACTCCCAACTATGCTTTCCATGCAAAGAACCACCTCTGTGGTGTGCTGATAATTCTGCTTAATTCTTTAGAGATAGACTTGGTTAATTTAGCTCGCTATTTCAGTGGATAGGCAAACGGAATGACTAAAATAAAATATATATACAACAAATTATTGAAACCAATAAAACCAGCGGTGTAAAAATGGATAGCAAACACTCTGTAAAAGTAGTAAAGCAATAAAAATATTTTGTAAATTTCATAGCATTGCACACACATTACTGTGATTGTTTTTCCTTTAAGACATAGCACAGAGAGGGATAAAATAAGATGCCAATTGCCTATTAGAAACGTAGCCTTAATTAGAGTTGGGAAACCCCCTCTTTGCATTAAGGAGTAATAATGATGGAGAGACCTGCTACATGTGGGATCTTTCTTTTCTTTATCCTAAGTCGGTGATGCTATTTGGGTAATAACTGATGAAAGGACTAGGGTGCCAACCAATTTGCAGTTAAGTGGCTAATTAAGACCCAAAGCAAAGCTGCCAGGAGGTTGGGTCCCCTAGCTTTAAAGTGACACATAAAAGCAATTAGAATGGGGCTGGTTTTTGCTAGGACATATTTAAATTTGGACAAAAGTTGGGGCAGTTATTATTTTATGTTAATGTATTCCTCTGTAAGACAGCAACAGAGAGAAAAGGGAATCATTTAGGACATAAGAATAAATTAGAATATTACTTGATTCTCCGAACTTCAAATGTGAATAAAAAACAAAACTAAAATATTATTTCTATGTTTTCTGTTATAATGGGCTTTACTATGTGGATTCAGTTTCGTTCTTGTAGGAAAAGGAAATAGGTGCATGAAGTATACTATTATCCAAGTGGAGAAAATCTCTTAATTTGGGGGCATGTGTCACCTGTCTGTCATACCACATGAGTGTGACACCTAGCCCAGAACGGCAAGATTTTCAGAATTGTTATATTTCAATTTGGGACAATCCAGTATTACATTTAAATATAGCTATTCTCAGAGCACAGAAGGAAGAACATAGAAAAAAGGGTTTGACTTGATAAAGAAATGTTGAGAGAAATGGAGAAGATGGAAATTATAACCCAAATTATCCATCTATAAGAAAATGATGGTTGGGAGGTAGGCGACTTTTAAAGTCATCACTCCAAAAGCCTCATAGTGTTGTGGTGAAGCACTGTCCATTTATACCTTGCTCTTGTGATTTACAACGTCACCATTAAACCCCTGATGGCATTATATCCTTGCAATTTGCAGTTGCCTAGGATATTTTTTTCTATATACAACTCAATAACTCATTGTGTAGCTATTTCACACACACATAAACACACACATTAGTGTGAATATATGTGTGCTGAACCTTTCGTCAGAGGGAACCATGTTTTTTTGATGTAATAATAAGTTGGGTTAATAAAAGGCAAGAAATCAAAGACCGGATGTATAGCACTGTAGCACCGGCTTTGTCGTGTGGCACAGGGGACATGGCATTCTGCATGGTATTCTAAACAGATTTCACTTAGGTTTGCTTTGCATTCTTCTTAAGAATTTCAGAAGCCAAACTGTAGATCTGCCAAAAGTCATTATTGAAAGAAATATGTGTGATTGCACAGAAATGAAGAAGGATATATATTCTATTCCCCTCAATAATAGAGTAATAGAATTAGAAAAATAGCAGAATTGGAAATATTAAACCTTCAGGGCTAAATTCTGCTGCCCAAGGAGATGTTTGGTTGGATGTTCTCACTATCCAGGGAATCTCCCTTTTCTCTCAGGGATTCTGGTCATGGATGGTAATTGTGGCACCATAAATCTGGGAAAGAGAAGGTTTGGAAACCTTTTCTTTTAAGACTATAATATAACTAGTCATTAGCATTTCTGTGGGGGTGAGAGGTGGTGTTTCGACATCTCTTATGCTAGCTTTTAAACTGACTTCTGTAATTATTCACCAACGGAAGCATGAATGCCAGCGACTTTCTGGGGAGTTATTTTTATTTCTATTTGAATATTTTAGCTACAATGCTGGATATGCACTGCTGGATCTCCGAGGACGCTGTTCGAAATGCTATATTTATAAAATGACCAAAGAGCACATGCTGCTTGGATTAAATTTATCCCAAAATGATAGTTCTTTTTTTATCTCTATTCATCTGCTTGTTGACTTATCTGGGTAAATCTTGTGCAGGTTTGATGGTTGAGATGTAACAAGCTTAAGTCATCCAGGTCCTAGAGAGTAACCCTTTGTCTTTGCCTTCCTAAGACATGGAGATAATGAATGTGGCTGTTCTGAATTCATCATGCTTTAGAGTAACTCACTGAGCGAGACTGCTGGTCTGATACGAGGAAAAAGAGGGCTTTCTTTTTAAAGTAGCATAATATATAAGATGGCAAAAATAATGTCGCTTCTCAGGAAAATATTTTTAAGGCACATAGGAACTCTCTTCCACAGTGTGTTTAAAGTACAAATCAAGCATTATTCTGGAGTTCCTGTTTCTGTGCTATTGGTTTATCATATATTTTATGGCTTGTGTCACATGACAATGTTATTATTTTCTTGAGTCCTGAAGACTAGAGTGTGAAATTCACAAAAAAGAGCAAACTTCAGTATTGTGCTACCTTCTTTACATTCTCATCAGCATTGTACAAAACTCTTGGAGCACTGTAAGCATTCATGAAATATACCTTAAGATTGATTACAGTTTGTATTGAAGATTTTTAATGGAGAGCCATACCTCCTTGAAACCTGCAGTAGTTTCTTCCATATGGCTGTCTCTCTTTGCACTGGAGTTCAGATATTAAAGTCTAAATTAGTATTATTATTGTGTCTTGCAGCTCTGCTTTCCATGAAGTGAAAAATTCAGGAAAAGGGGCGTTTGTAACGATGCATCAACCTTTGTTTAGGAAAATTTTAGTGTGGAAATCAATAAATACCTACATAGATAAATAGAAAAGATGAATAATAAAGTCTTTAAAATAGTGCTTCATTCAAATTGTTTATTTTTTTAAATTATAACACCATGATTTGCCAATTGTTCATAATACAGCCATTTCACCTGTTTCAGACCTTAAATATTTCAACAACAATCTCACTACCACTGTCACCTCCATTCCAACAAAGCCTCATTTCCCACACACCACCAGATAGAGTTTTAGGATAAGCATAGAACCACTTGCCTTTTCACTCTATTTTTCTGTGCCTATCAAACGGTAAGCAGCCTTACTGCTGCTTACATGACCCCCAGGTAATTTTATTTCCTATTAAGTAGTATTTTAATGCCTAGAGGAGTTATACATTCTGCTCCAAAGAGAGTTATGTTATATACTAGTCAAAGCTCTAGTATACTTTTTGAGATAATTTTAAAGTGATTCCTATATAAATTAAATATTTCTGTCTTGATAAGTTTATTAGAATAATATTTCAAAGGCTATGCATATTTTCAGGCACTTAGTCATAAGAATGTACCCTATGTACCCTGAGGCACAATCTACCTCAGTTTGTAATATATAATACTCACTTATATTACTTGAGTTACCATTGTTCATCAATTTGCTTGGGCGGGCACCAGTAACATCTCCATTTGTCCCCGTTCATGTGCTAGTGTAGCCCAAGGGCCTCTGCTCACTCCAGGAATATGAAGAGCCTCAAACCATTCCTTCAGGTCATGGGAATGAGGTCTATTATTATTACTGGTTTTGGCATATAAAATACTACACGGGGCGGGGGGGGGGCTGGAGCCATAGTCCAGCGGGTAGGGCATTTGCCTTGCACGCGCCGGCCCATTACGGCCCAGGTTCGATCCCTGGCATCCTATATGGTCCCCTGAGCACTGCCAGGAGTAATGCCTGAGTGCAGAGCCAGGAGAAACCCTTGAGCATTGCTGGGTGTGACCCCCCCCCAAAAAAAAAGGAAATACTACACAGGTAGCTTGCCAGGCTCTGCCATGTGGGCGCTCAAAGTTTTTGCATTTACTGATGTACCACAGCCGTGCAGAAACTGGGAGAGCCGGTAGCAGTTCCATCTGTGTCTGTGAAATAGGCTTTCTCTAGGGTGCGGTTCTGACAAGCTGGGCTTGAGAGATTGGCTTCTCTCTTGAGTGGCGCTCTGAGAGCTGTGGAATCGGACTTTGAAAATGGCTGCCATTATGGAGCAGGGATTCCTCTGGCTTCTTCTGAGGCTCTGAGAGACTGTCCTCTGGGAGATCCACGAGCCATGACTCTGCTCATTGTTCCAACTTGATGATCACTTTAGTTTGGTGAGTGAATGTCCCATTGACACCAGGTGACTGTAGGTTTCCAGGATCACATTCCGGTACAGGGTCACCTGCTCTTCATCCAGGTGCCGCCACTCTTCCCAGGTGAAGTCCACAGACAACTCCTCGCGTACCACCATCCTCTGAGCTTCCTCCTGGGTATTAAGAGTCTCGAGTCCATACTTTTGAGGAATATTTTTAAAGGTTCCTACCAGTATTCTCAGGGACTTTGCGAGAATCCAGGTGGTCTGTGGGGCTTGCCAACGCCTACATCTAACACCACTCTCTAATTCTCATCCTAATACAAAATTATATTAGTCTTTGTACTGTAGAAGGAAATCAAAGGCATGTTGACTTATGTTTTATTTTTGGGTCTCTCTTGTGATTAACGAGAATATCATCCTTCCGATTTTCATTCAACATTTTAAAGGTACATAAGAACTTGCACCCAAAAGATGTTTCTAAAATACATTTGCAAGTACATTTACTACTTACTCACTAGTGAAAAGTGTCAAAATTATTATCCAAGGCAGAAAAAATATGTTCATGATTTGTAAATGGAAACATTATTGAATTATAATTTTCCCTTGGTATTAATCAGTTATAAGTTGCAACTTATTTATTTTCCAGATTTTTCTCTCTTGCTTTAAATAAAAATTCATAGACTATTTTAATTGTATCGCAATTTCCAGTAGCCTAATATTTTATCAGACTTTCAGAGAGTCAGAGCGACATTTAAAAATGGTATGCTTTCCTTCAATAATATAGTGATGTATTATCTAAAAGTTGACATGCTTTTTTTCCTAATAGTTTGGCATTTTAAAGAGAGTTGTCCAAATCCATATAACATACAGATATGTGAGTATGTATGTACACATGTATGTGTGAATGTACCTGTGTGAATAATCCTAAAATGAAGAGACATCTATTATGGCAATAGCTATTTACTTATAGACCCGTCTAAAGTTTGATTGTACATCAGTTATGATGCGTCTCTTACTAAGAGGAAGGATGCTGATCTTGATGAATAGCTTAAAGGTAAGATCATTCTTAAAGGTGTGAGTGATTAATAATGGCCATGCATAGATTTTTTTTCTGAGTGTAAATAAAATATATCATTCACATGAAGGGCAGGAGTTTGGCAGAATGATTCATAGTGCAATTGAAAGCACGAAAAGTCAAAGCTGGGTCTTGCATAAGCATGTCAAAGAGGAAGCTAGTTTAGACGTCGAAAATAGTTAAGCGGCAATTGAAATATGTGAACAGATGTATAGAAATCATCTGTTATATTTGAGAATAAGCTGATACTTTAAATTACCACCAATTTAAATAAACATTCTCCTTCAAAAGCTCACAAACAATACCATGACTAAGAGAAGTTGATAAAGTATAAACGTATCATTTACATATCATAGTACTTGGACCATATACTTAAATTCAACAGAGATTTGCCATCTACCCTCTTGCATCAGTGTTCAATAGGAGAACTTTAATCTTCCTAACAGGGTTCCTTAGGAAAGTACATAGGTTCTATTAAATTGTTCATGCAACAAGAAATAGGAAAGCTGCTGTTATTTGAATATAGAAAAATTGTACTTGTGACATTATTAAAGTATAATATTAAGCAATTTAGGTTGTTAATCTTTGTTTATTCCCTCTCAATGACCTAGACTTCATGATATTTTAACAGTACATTAGAAAATAGTCTACATGAAGATACCACAGTTCTGGTGCGCTATGGCCCAGTAACAAGTGTTGCAATGTGACAGAGTGTTTCTTTCAGTCCTGGGTAATGGGAATGAAGTCAACTTTTTCTGTCACAAGTTACAATTGACTGATAGGGAATTACCTGTAACCTCTGATAGCAAAGCAATAACGGGGCCAGATTGATAGTACAGCAGCTAGGGAGATTGTCTTGCATGTGGTCAATGCAAAGTCAATCCCTGGCACCTCATAGAGTCCTCCAAGTCTACCAGGAGTGATCCCTCAATGCAGAGTCAGGAACAAGTCCTGAGCATGCTGGTAACCACCAAATAAAACCAAATGCAATGATTCTCAAAAACTGAATAAAAATAGATGTTGATTACCAAGTATGAGTTATTTCTAATGAAAACAAACATTTGTTTGTTTTCATTAGAGATAAATGAGTAATGAAAACAAACAAATGTTTGTTTTCATTAGAGATAAATAAGGAGTGATTGTATAAATCCCTTTAAGATTACTTATAAGTCATACTTATAAAATCATGTATTGACTTAATTTGCTCACTTGTCTCTCCATGTGAGGACACAAAGCATACCATACTGGGCATAATAGTGTCATTCTTTATAGTTTCCATGATCTACTCCCTTATAGTCTTTAGCTTTTTGTATTCGTGAATGTAAGAACTTATAAAAGCAAATTAAATGTGAGCCTACTGATGTCTGGAGTTCTGAAAAATATGCCAACATCATCAAACATACCACCATTTTAACATGGAAAAACATAGAAAGTACCAAAGAATTTTGTCATGGTTAATCTTTTACTTTATCAAAATATGTTTTAATACTGTTTCAGAAGCTACATTCTCTTTAAATAATATAAGATAATATCATTTGCTAACTTAAGTATAGGAAAATCTCTCCTCACTCTTCACATTTTCTCTACAAACACAAGTTTCTAAGAAATCACTCTGCATCTGTGTATGTATGAATACTACAGGCATAGATCTTCTGAGTCTCTTGGGATTCCTTGGAGGGAGTATTTTAAAAAACTTCAGTTCTAATTTACCATAGACTGAGGTATTTGGAAATATTCTAATGTGGGACACCTTTCTTGTATATTCAAAAACAAAGTTGAAGGGCCGGAGAAACAGTACAGCAGGAAGGGCATTTGCCTCACACACAAACAACCTGGGTTCAATCTCCAGCATCCTATTTGGTCCCTCAAGCTCCACCACAAATAATTCTTAAGTGCAGAGCCAGGAGTAACCCCTGATCATTGCTGGGTATGACTTAAAAAATTAAAAAAAAAAAAAAAAAAAGCTTGAAAGGCATAGCACCAGAACAGAACGGTTCAAATCATCTGTGTCTGATAAACACTCTAGTTAGTTGTTACATGATATTGTAGTTCACCTTTTGTCTACAAATTAGAGTGTCTCAGATAAATAAAAACAAAAGATTAAAAAAATCAAATGGCTCAGAGGTATCATGACTAAGAAAATAATGGCCTGGGAAGTAGATAATAGTGATGCATTAAAAGGTTTCCTCCAAAGTCCTTTCTAGGGACTAGGGAGATTGCTGTAATGCCTGAGCTCTTTAGGCCCACAGAAATACTGAATATCCCCAGAAAGGATCCTGAATCCTTTTCCACTCAAAAAACCAAAGTTCCTTATTAATATATTGCTATGTGGGGGTTTCATAGAGATACAATATACGCTTTCATCACCAAATCTTAGCAGGAAAGTAATCTGAAAAAAATGTTTTTATTTTGTGGTAAGTCATGTATAAACACTCGTTGATGGTAAAATGTAATATTCTAACAAGTCATCAGTCAAAGAACACTAGAAGAACTTTTGGATCTTTCTGAATAATTTTTTCTCTTGATTTTGCCTTTAAAAGTTAAGCATGAGCAAGTTATTTTCTTCTTTGTCTCTCCTCTCTGGTGCCCTGCCATGAGCATGAATGAGTCTGTGATTGCCTTTTCTATTCCATGTGCACTGGATGTTTAGTGATTTTACAGACTCTGCAAATTGCCGCCCAAGGGTATCCTTCCCAAGATTTCCTTTCCCTTCTTTAGGGAAACAGTGCCTGTGACTTAACCATATGGTGTGTACAGAGATAAAAGATGATGCTATGGTCCTTTTTCTTTTCATGCTGCCTATTGTTATGACCAAGTGGAAAAGCAAGACACATGGGATAAGAAGATGACGTCTAGGTGGCATATGCGGTCATGCATTGAAGAAGAACATGGGGGACAGAGAGATAGTAGAGCAAGTAGTGCATTTGCCTTGCATGTGGCCCACCCAGACTCAATGCCAAGAATCGTATATGGTCCCCTAAGGACCGGTAGGAATAATTCCTGAGTGCAGGGCCAGGACTAACCCTTGAGCATCACTGTGTGTGATCCAAAAAGCCAAAAAAAAAATACGACAGGGATTAGTTCTGTGAAGTGCAATGTTAGATAATAAATTTTGAGTATGTGTGAACATCAATAAGTATAATCACACAAATCTAGATATCTATAGATCTCATCTATATAAAATATCATTTTGTTAATAAAAACTTTATAAATGAAATTTGACTGCATATTTGCAACATGAGGGTGATTCAAAAAAAAAAAGGAAGTAGCAAGGCATACGACTATCCTTTGTATCTCCATAAAGGCAACCCTCTAAACTCTATCTCTAGTTTCATGTTTTCTGTGATGACATTTAGGTTCTTTCATATATTTTTATTTTTCCTTTTTTGTCTTGCTGTGACCTCTCCCCTGCAAAATAACTCAACTCCTTAGGATCTGGAAAGTTCTCTTGATTGCTTGGACAAAAGAATTTGTACACTGACGTTGCTGAGAGTGGAGTCCTTAAGGGTTTCCAGATTTGGAACATGACTTCTATTTTTATGTATTCTTCTCTTTTACTGCTCTTTCTTCACCATCGCACTGTTTGCCAATTATTTAAGACATAGCTGCTCCAAAAAGCTAGTGAATCAATAAGTTGTTTTCCAAGTGACCAGCAAAGAGACAACCTGGAATAATAGTATATAAGAAACTAGCCTTTATCCCATAAAGTATTTCTGTTAAACTCATGAATGCAAGAGGACAATTACAATTACTCTTTGTTAGGTTGAAGATTTGCACCTCCATCTGAATGAGTGAGATTCCTTAATTACTTACTTTTTAATTTGTTGTGCTTTATTCATTTGACATAGAATATACGTCAGACCAAACAGGTGTTTTAGTTAGACGAGTGTTTACAGAACAATTCAGGTGAGATATTTCTAGACTGATTGAGTGTAATTTTAATCACACAATCATCCTCAGTTGAGTGCTAACTCCAACAACATTGAAATAATTTATTTACCAACTTCACAGAATGCAAAAAAAAATTTCTCTTTTCTCAAGTTTTATAGTGACTATTTGAAATTAGTTTTTTAAAGTTAAAAGAAAAAGATATATAGTCCATAGAAGAAATAGTAAAATCTTAGACATGCATTTTAAAGATGTTAAACTCAGCTTCAATTAATTTTATCCCTTCTACTTCTAACTCACAAGTTTCCTTTTTTTGCCATCATATTCCAACATACTTTCAGTACTTTTCTAAGCATAATTAAAGGTATTAAAATTCCAGAAAATTATTTGTTAGAGAAAAATTAATGTAAATATATACAGGTTTGGCATCTGAATGCTACAGAAAGCTTCTCCCAAACTGCCCATATGTTCTTCTAGAAAAAGCAGTCATCCTGACAGTGAACCATGGAATATTCTGGAGGCAAATGGCAGCATGCCAGTGTCTTAAGGGACAGCATTTTCCACTTTAAATAACAGGCAAAACAAAGCTTTAAAATGTTCTTGGTGATGTATGATTCAGTAAGCCCTTCAAAGCGGCGTAAGAAAAACCTTTTCTTCTTAAGACTGATGGGAAGAAATAGACAAAAAAAAAATCAGAATTGCTCTGTCACACAGCATAAAGAATCAATTGGTGTCATTCTGAAATTCAGGAAATTCGATGAATCGATAGACTGTTAGAATCCAGGCCACACACACTGAGAGTGATTTTTTTTTTAAAATAGTAGATAAGAAAAGATGACACAAAGCTGTTTAGAAAGAACTAAATATAACCATGCATTAAAAAAACCAAATTGAATACTAGCAGGAAATAAGAACTATATTTTTCAATAATAATTTGAAAATTTTTGTATTTTGTAAGAACTTGCAAATATTTGTAAAGGGTAAATCAATACCTAATTGAAAGATAAACAATATGTAAGTAAATATCAAATTTTACTTTTCATATCTCATTTCCTTTTTATCACTTCTAGTTCACTTACCCTGTCTCTAAAAACGGCAAAGTGTCTGTCATAAAATAATTTGGATTTAATTGACATTCCCCAAGGCAAGCAAGCTGGAAGTATTATAATTCTTTTGAATGCAAACACCCTTTGACGACTATCAAAAACAAGTATGATGAGAGAATTTTTCTTGGTCATTGTACAAGAGCTTTAAATAGCTTGTGACACAAGAAATAAAATGAATCAACTGGTGTTTAAAGATTATAAATAATTAGCAGGGTAATTTAATGCCTTAATGATCTTTGCATAATAATGTAAGAAAAATTAGTATGAGTCATTTATTTTTCCTAGATTTCATTTTTAATCAATTTATCATTAAGAAAAGTAAAATGTACTCAACTGGAATTATCATAAATATCCTTCAATTTTCTCTCAAAAAATATAAAAAGAATAAATAAAAATGACTTTATTTAAGTGAATTAATCTATTAAATAAGTAATTTATTAAATGTTTAATTCACAGAAATTGAAAATTTTTTATAATTAGAAATCAGTCATATTTAGACTAGTTGCTACTGATTTTGTGCTATCTTTAAATTATCTATATATTAATTTATTAATCATTTGATGAGGATCATGATACATAAAGTTCTAATCTTAGTGAATGGCACTATGCATTAAGATTCCTCTCTGTGATGGAAATTTAACTTGAGGAAGTAATTTCTGGCAGAATGCCCTCCAAAACAATTTAGAGCATTTAAGAGAGAGAAATGGAAAGAAATAAAGAACCTGCCATGGAGGAGGGTTGGGGGGGGAGGGAGGGAACCGGGATGTTGGAGGTGGGAGACGGGCACTGATGGCGGGATGGGTGCTGAAACACTGTATGACCAAACCCAAATATGAACTTTTTAATTGTATATCTTTGTAATTGTAAAAATAAAAAAAATTAAAAAAGAGATAATCTTGGTAGAAAGGATTAGACCTTGGCATAACCTTTGTTTATACCTGCAATAGGGTGTGGCACTACACTTTGTTTAGAGTTCTTTGTTGACATGACCCTCCCGATTGGATTACTTGTATATAAGGGGCTGACTTGAGGCCCCTTCACTTTCACCTTTGGCTTTGGGCCTCTTAGCTTTCGGCTTTTGGCTTTTTGCTCTTTGGCCTTTTGTTCCTTCTGGGTAGGACTCTGCTTGGGTGAGATCCTCTCTCTCTTTGGTGGAGACTTAGGCTCTCTTGTATGGTCTAAGTTCGACCAGAGCTAAAGTTTGTTCATTATATTGGAGTGCTGTGGAAGAGCTTTTGTACTATTAAAAGCCTTTTTGGAACTGCAAAAAAAAAATAATAAAAAATTTAGCATTGCAAAAAAAAAGTATGAAAATATTAATGATTATGAAATAGACAAAATAGTTGGGTTCTTCTATAGTACTATGGCATATTAATAAAATCAGTACTTGCATTCCACAAATTCAAAACAAGTTTTGAGGATGTATAAATATAAACATGAGACATGTACCCAGTAGCCAATGATTATTCTGAATGAGGTATGCCTGTACCTTATGATTATATGGATATGTTTGTAGGATTTTTATATGCTGACAACAATAGTTCCTAACTTAAGGAAACTTGATTAACCAAGGACCACTTGCTTAAATACTGTTATTGAGTAACTCTTCAAGTTTAAATATTTATAAATATTTTTGTTTGTTTTTGCTGTTTTGCTTTGTTTGGGGCAGCCTACTTGTGTGCTCAGGGCTTTCTCCTATCTCTGTCTTCACTCTTGGCAGGCTCAGGGGACCATAGGAAGGTGTTGGGTAATGGGTATTGGACCTGGATTGGCCACATGTGAGGCAAGCACTGTGCCCTATGTACTATAGCTCTAGCCCTCTAAATTTCTTAAAACCATAGTCATGTGATCTCATATTAACATATAATATTCCCCAATATTATCACTATTTTGTTATATTTTATGGTTCCTCAGACCATCAAGGTCAATGTTAATAACAGTTACCAATGATGCTGTAGATAAAATTATGTAAATAGACTATCAATTATAAATCACCCCAAGGTAATGACTACATTTTATCTAATTTCTTAAGTTATTTTTCATTCTTAAACTCATGCCAGTTGTATAAAATATGTTTACTTAGATATTCAAGTTTATTAAATTTCCTTTACAGACTATGTATTTTATGGGAGAATTATTACAAAACAAATAAAGGAGACTAAGCTGAAACATACCTCAGCACTTTCACCATAAATTTGACTTTTTAACAGCACTATGAGTTTTCACTCATAGATTTTATAATAAACATGACTGATTGGTTTGATTTGTATAAAGAAGATACTTCAAATTGTTGCATATTCATCTAACAAGTTGCTTTTACCATAGTCAATTGTGAGAAATCATAATATTCAGAATTCGCAATAAAGTCATTGCCCTTTATACTGACCATGACTGATGAAACTGAGAATTCCTTTTACATTCTTGACATGGTCTATGGTTTTCTTAAAGGTTTATACATAGATATTCCTAAACAAGCACATCTGTAACCCCTTTATAGATAAGGTCAATTTGTTTTAAGATGTATTATAAAATGAAGAGAGTCATATGAGGCCATGATGAAAGTTGTTTATTATCCACTGAGTGCATATGAGGATTTAAATATTTAGGCACCATATCTTTCGACGTTTAATAACCATCATCTTTTTATGCATTTACAACATGTTATTCAAAAGTAACTGCACCATCACACTACATAAAAAAGAGAGCTATATCATTATTATTCACAAAATCATAGCTCTCCAGGATATGTGTGGTAAACAACAATGTCCATTTCTACATTTTTAAGTTCATTACAAGAAAATAGACTACCCAGTACAGTTAGGATAGTCTTACAGAGAAAGATCACACCTACATTTCTGCTCTGCTCTGAAACTCTTTTCTAGTTAAGTCAAGTAAACGTCCATAAAATTTTCTAAGTTCAGGGGTTGGAGAGATAGTAGAGAGGGAAATGTGCCTGCTTTACTTACAGAAAGGGCATTTAACTTGCATACAGCCAATCCTCAAAACCAGGAGTAATCTCCTTGAATAGTAATTCTCCACCAAAGCACATAGCCATAAATATCCAAAAAAGTCTGGAATCACTCAGTGTGGGAGGGGTTGTGGTGAGAAACGAACCCTCATCCACTGTTGGTGGGAATTTTGTCTAGGTTATCTTTTATGGAAACAGTTTGGAGATTTATCCAAAAATATGAATTGACTACCATCTGACACAAAGATGTAACTCCAGCACTTATCCCAAAAGTATATATGCACTCCTGTGTTCCTCGCCACACTTCAAACAATAGCCAAATATGGAAACAACCCGAATGCCCAGCTAATGATAAATGGGTCAAGAAGTCACGGCATATACACACAATAAAATATTATGCAGCCCTAAAAAGAGCGTAATCATGCAATTTGCAGCAATATGGATGGAAATTGAGGATATTGTACTGAATGAAGTCAGTCAGAAGGAAAGACACAGATGCAGGATGACCTTTGTCATATGTGGGACTTAAATATATACAACAGGGTATCAACAAAGAACCAAAGGCAACAAAAAGGAAGAAGCCATCCACTCAACTGAGCTGTAGAGAAAGCCTTGTGGTCCAAGAAAGGGATGCACTTATGAACAGGATGTGTTAGATTCATGTGCTTTTATGAAAAGCCATAATTAAGAGCATTGGAAAACACTGAATCTCAATCACATGTCTAAAACCCTTTTGAAATTAAAAAAGATAAAATCACTTAAAGGATGCACATTTTCAAAAAGTACATAACCTGTGCTAAGTCCTGAACACTGTCACACGTGTCCTCAAAACAAAACAAAATCAAATTTTTATGTTCATTATACCTATTTAACAGATGTTAACAGGTAAAGGTTTGAACAAGCAAGAGAGCCAATCATATTAGAAAAGTAATAGTTAATAAAAAGTGAGTTCATAGTAAGAGCAGGCATTATTCATAATAAACACAATAACATAAATAAAACACTATCTGGTCTGAGAAATAGTGCAGTCAGTTGGGCATTTTCTTTGTGTGCTGTCAACTGTGGTTCAGTATTGACACCATACATGATCCTCAAGCCTATCCAGGAGTTATCCCTGAGCACAGATACAATGGTAAACCTTGATTTCAGAGCAAGGGTAAGCCCTGAGGAGTCAGTTGTGTCCAAAAACAAAAGAAAAAAAAGAAAGGAGAAGAAAGTGGAAGGAAGGAAGGAAGGAAGGAAGGAAGGAAGGAAGGAAGGAAGGAAGGAAGGAAGGAAGGAAGGAAGGAAGGAAGGAAGGAAGGAAGGAAGGAAGGAAGGAAGGAAGGAAGGAAGGAAGGAAGGAAGGAAGGAAGGAAGGAAGGAAGGAAGGAAGAGAGGGAGGGAGGGAGGGAGGGAGGGAGGGAGGGAGGGAGGGAGGAAGGAAGGAAGGAAGGAAGGAAGGGAGGGAGGGAGGGAGGGAGGGGAGGGAGGGAGGGAGAAGGAGAGGGAGGGAGGGAGGGGAGGGGAGGGAGGAAGGAAAAGCAGTACAACACAACAATCTTTGGTAGCAATACATATGCAGATGTATATTATAATACTTTCAAAAATTATCTGTCAAATCATTTATTCAATCTTGATTTTACTTCCTTCTACTACTTTCCTTATGAAGATGTGTATATTTTCCATCAACTTTTAACTCAAATAAATTCAAAAACCTCATTTTATGTTAAATTTAATGTTTCTTCATTATTAACCACATGCTACAATAATTTTTAATTAAAAATTGAGGTTATTGCTTTTATCATATGGTCAATATTTCACATTCATGTCAGAATGTGTGCAAAAGTTCAAGAGCTTTGCACGTGAATATATATAGTATATAGTTTAAATACATTTATGCATGTTCCGCTCATACAAAGAATTTTATCTTTTATATTAATGAGTACACAACTTAAGGAGCCTGAAGTAGACACCACAGTAGACACCTTCAAAAGGTTAAGAAATACAACTACTGTGGATTTCTCATGTTTTTATTTGCTTTCAATAATTCTTTCCAAACACAAACCAATATCATCACCACTCTCTGCCACCACTTCTACCAGAACAACCAAACAAGAGAGATTATTAAGTCCTCAGGAACTGAAGCTATACATTATTCATATTTTTATCCTCAAGTAAATAGCACATAGTAGTGTTCAATAAATATTTATTGGTGGAATAAATGAAAATCTACATTGATGTTCCTTTTAAACAGATCTAATAATATCTGAGTCAACACATAAAAGCTAATAATGTAATTTCCATTCTTCTACAAACATTAGCAGAAGTTGTGTGGCAATAATAATTATCTTGCCAAAGTTCTGAATACTGTACAGGAAATCTGTTCCATAGTTACACAGCTCACTTTGTTCATTCTTCTCAAGGGAAAAAAGGCAAAAGATTATTGGTGCATTTTCTTCTCACTTATCACTCTCATAAAAAACAATACAAACATGGTGAAACTTCTTTTATGAAAATATATTATGTAAAAACAAAAAATATTATTTAGACAAAAATAGATGAAAATTGAGACCTGAGAATTATATGAGTAAAGCATACAGGGAAAAGCAAAGCCCTTTCACTAACTAAATACAGTATTTCTTTGGTGGCAGAACTTAAATAATTAGAGTCAGTCCTGAGTATTATCAATAATATATACTAAAATATAGCTACATTGGGATGTGGTTCAATCTTGGAACAGCAAAAAAGAAATTTGAAGAGCAAGAAAGAAGAAAGGAAAGATAGAAAATAATGAGTGAAAGAGAGAAAGAGCAAAATGAAAGAGAAAGAATAATAGAAAAAAGGAAGGAGGTAAGAGGGAGGAAGGAGGAAAGGAAGAAAAGATAGAAGGAAAAAAGGAAGGAAGGGCCAAGTGATAGCACAGCCAGTAGGGTGTTTGCCTTGCACATGGCTGACTTGGGTTCGATCCCCAGCATCCCATATGGTTCCCTGAGTACTGCTAGGAGTAATTCCTTAGTAAAGAGCCAAGAGTAAACCCTGAGTGTGGCCAGGTGTGACCCAAAAAAGCAAAAAAAATAAAAAGAAGGATGAAGGAAGGGAGGGAGGTAAAGAAAGAGGGAGGGATAGAGAAAGGAAGGAAAGAAGAAAAAAAGAAAAGAGGATAGTTCAGATGACAAAATATTATCACATACTATTTAATATTTAGTTTATAGTCTTAAATGCATTCATGTATATCTTAGTAAAATTTTTCAAGCAATTTTGTTGTATTTTTTTGGGAGGGGCACTTCCAGCTATTCACTGCAGTTGCTCTTGGCTCTGCACTCTGGAGTTACTCCTGGCAGTGTTCGAGGGAACATATGCGATGCTGGGCATTGAAACCTGCTTAGCTGCATGCAAGGCAAGCACCATACCCTCTGTGTACTCTCTCCCTGGCCCGTGCTTTTATTTTACTAATATAGAAATCAAATCAAATAAAATTGTTGTCCTTATTTGCTTAAGATGTTCTTTACATAGTTTCACCACCAGTGGATCTGGAAGATAATAATTTTGCACTCTCACTTTGGGTTTTCCAATGCACAGATTACTACAGGTTTAGAGAATAAAAGTGCCAAGATACATAACTTTTATTATTATTGTTGCCCATTTTTCAAGATAGTTTCCCAAAGGAATGGATCCTGGCTATTCAAATGGAAAAGAAAAGCCTGTTTATCATCTGCTTAATTGCACTCAAATATGAAACAAGATTCCCAGCAGTAAAGTTCTATCACATTTCTTTTTCTTGCCTAAAGTATAAACAATCAGCAAACGGAACCACATTCAGGACCAAGTTCTTGTCATAACGAAACACATCTGCCACTGATGATGACTGCTGACCCTTCTACATTGTCAGCACTTTGGCAGCTGGTGTAGTCAAAGGAAAGAAGGTGTCATCTTCCTGGCACTGTTAACTTCCCACCTTCCTTTTATTTTGTGTAGTTCTGGTTCTGATGAATTAACTAAGTCAAGCCAGGACACTGACAACAATCGTTACACAAAATGTCCTAGGTGAATGTTTGCTACCCACTGAAGTCATTGGAATTTGGGGAGGCCAGGTCCCTTGTTAACTCATTTTTTTTTTAGAATTTGTTTTTTCAAATTGGACATATGTAATATATAAATATCACTTTTTAAAAGTAAAAGTGATCATTGTAACTCTTCGATTTAGTCTGTTTGATTGCTACTAGATCACCGAAACATCACCAACATTTCTTATCTTAACAATAGGAAAACTTCATCTTCTCTCAGTGATGTTTTATCTTTTTCAAATATTTTTTGTTTTGGAAGGCCACACCTGGCTCTGCCCAGGGCTTACTCCTGGCTCTGTGGTAAGGAATCACTCTTGGTGGGGCTCAGGAGACCATCTGGGGTGCCAGGATCAAGCCTGGTCTACTGTACACAAACAAGCATTCTAGCTATTGTGCTATTTGTTCTGATCCCTTAACAATAATGTTTTAAATAAGGACTGAGTTATTTTAAAGGGAAAATGACAAAAGTTGGTCCTTTCCTGCACCACAAGTAGAGGAATCTTATTTCTAAAATAACTGTTTTCAAAAAAAATCATAGCAATTTATCAAATACCTTGCATAGGCACAGCAGCAAGGACATTATGTAACTGTCAGAACATGAGTTTTTCAGTTTGTACACAATGTCATGCACATAGAACACAGGATAGATAAGAGAGCCTTCTGGATGGTCATGAGCTCATGAACTTTGACTCAAGACATACTATTGTGTGCTCATTGGTGTCGCTGTCACACAATTCCAATAAAAACAAATTTCATCTTGTTATCGTTGTCTCTTACTCCATAACTGCATAATTTTAATTATTAATTTCCCAAGGTCCTTTTAACAGATGAAGGACTACTTTAAAAATAAATCTTCTCATTTGAATTTATTAAAGAAATGGCTGTTTGGGATTCATGCTTCTTATCAGGAAGTGACCTCTAATTTCCTGTTTGTATATCTCCCTCTTCTGTGTGAATGACACACCACTCCCATCCACATTCCTTCTACAGAGAGTCAGCTTGCTGTTTCTCTGGACCATTAGTAGTGTGTAACATTGTGTCTATGACTTAATCTGTCAGTTTTTTTTTTTATTATGAGTTATGGTATTGAAGAAAAGTCATGATACAAGAATAGTTGTCTCTATGATCATGGTCTAGTCGCTCTGTTATGACTATAGGTAAAGTCAGATTTTAGTTACAACTGTTGTAACTATGGTCCATAACTGTAACTGTGATTTCAATTTCTTAAAATCTATCTTTCCTGAATTTTCTGGACCATGGATAGAAACTTGCTATTCAACTTCCTGTGACTCTAATGGGTTTTCCACTATATATCAAAACCCATAACTCTAGGGACACACCCGCTCCTAACCACTACCAACTACTTATTTCCAACACCACCCCACAAATAAATGATACCCTTCAACATGAAAAAAACACCCTGAAAACCTTTACCACAATAAACTCAAAGAAATGAAACAGCCCCCCTCAGTGTTAAAAATCCGATATCCTTGAACCGATACCTACATAGGCACAATTGTTTAGTTCTTTGCATGAACAGATACGGATAAGGGCCAGGCCCCTTCACCTACCTGCCTTGGTTCCTCAGCCGCGGCCCTCAGCTTTGGCCTCTCTGGCCTGCCCTCCTGTAGGACTCAGCTCGGTGAGATCCCTCCTTTGGTGGGAGACTTAGCTCTTTTAGATCTAAGTTCGCAGAGCTAGAGTTTGTTCATTATATTAGTGCTTGGAGAGCTTTTGTACTATTAAAGCCATTTTGGACTGCACCGACTCGTGAGTTTCATCCTCCCGCGCCCCCAGGTAGAGACACCCGCCCACGCGGGCCCCGCCGCCCCCCTCTATCAACTTCTAGTTAATCATGCAGACCACCAATCTCCAATCTCCCTTGATATTCTTCCAATAAGGTCCTTTTCACTTCTATTAATGAAAGTGGATGACAGTTGATTTTAAGGAAGACTGTGTACATATAAAGTATATAATGCTGAAAACTAACTATAATACAGGCTAGCATGTGATACTAGGAACTGGAACAAAGTACCAACATGTTTAAATAAAGGAGAATCTGCGCCCTGAGTTTATCAGGAAAGAATAAGAGACACTTAAGAACAGTTAGAATAGGTACAGAAGTTTGGATGAAAAGTTTGGAGTCAAGGAGAAAGGTAAAATATGCTTATGGAAGAATGAATGGATGTATGTAGAAGGAAATAGATGGCAATTCAGGAAGTTGCCTCTGTGCTAATTATTTGTTTTTTATCTTCTACTGTGGGAAAATGAACATTAAGGTCAGGGACTGTTAAGATCAAGCCTTTGCTTGTGGGCGGAGCCATCTTAACAGTAGAGAAGAATAATCTTGGAGATGTTAATAAAATATATGGCGGTTGCCTCAGTTATTCCTTAAGGCATAGCCACTGCTGCAAGGTAATTTTTATGTTACCAATGCATCATATACAGATAGAAAAGGGAAAATAAATACTAGACTTTAAATCACGTATTTAAATCTGCAATGAACAGACGCTTGATGGCTTCAAGGATAGCACTCCATGAAAATTGTGAGATTTTCTAGCTTCAATTGGTTCTCACTTTAACACTTGGAGCAAGTGTAAATGAATTTGTAAAGGAGTATATACAAACTATTTGTGAAGGAAAACTTAATTTTACAATTGTAATTGCTTTATATAATTCTCTAAAAAGTCCTTACTCATACTTCTGTTTCTTTCTGATGGATCTTCATCAGTATTTATGACTTTTCTCCCCTTTAAGGCATAGGTAAAGTAAAGATGATTTCTGTAGGCTATCTTATAGACGTTTTTTCTTTTATTTCTACCAACTTCCATACTATTAATTTCTAAAATTACACAAAAATATGAGTGGCTTTCCATTGGATTACTAAAACAAATTCTTCCCATTGACAAAATGTGTGTTATGTGGGAAATAGTCCCATGTAGCATAGAAAATCAGATTTTCTCTCTGACATAGTGGTGGAGAAATATGTGTTTAAGCATGCAGCATAGACTACACACACAGACTACATGTGCATATTCTCAAGGGACGCTGATCAAGAAGACCTGCTTCATTTCATCTTAACTTAGAACAATTGTCAATACTGATGATTTTTTCATGGCTGAAAATAAGCAATGATGGCCATCTGGATATAATATAATTTATTTAATCAATCTTTTACAGTCTACATTTCAGCTGATTCCATTTTAATTACCTAGATTATCCGATTATTTATTTTGGATGAATTCCAAGCAGTAGAATCATTAGTATATAGACATTTTCAAGATTTTTGGATAATTGTAGTTTCTTTTCTTTTACTTTTTTTTAATAAAAGAAATGCTGCATTTTATATTACTTGAACAACAGTGCAAAGTCATTGATACATCTCTGTAACCCAAAATTTTATAATTCATGGTGAGGGAAAAAATGGATAGGTCATACTCCATACAATTGTGAAAATTGTAGAACATTTAAAGTTCCATATTTTTAGATTCCTTTCCCATGATTTAAGATCAAATATCCAGAGGTACAGAGCAATAGGACAGCAGGTAGGAGGGCACCTGTCCTGCCTGTGGCCAACCCGCGCTTGATCTCCAGCATCCCAGGTAATCTCCCCGGTCACCAAGAGTCATTCCTGAGCACAGAGAAGGGATAAGCATCACCGGGTTTCCCAAACCCCCAAAGGATAACCCTCCATTAAGTATATTCAATATCTATCTAATCTCCTTTTTATCTATGCATCTATTCATCAATCTGCTATCCATCCTTTTGCCTTTCTATTTACTTATGCAAAGGAAAAGTCAGACTTGAAATGTTTCCATCCTCGTGCTTTTGTGATTTTATCGTTCTTCCACTCATGACTCTTCTCTTTCAGACTATCCCAAATCTTCCTTCCATCTTGAGTAAAAACCCTATCTATGGTGTGCCACACTTCACTGACTTTCACATTATCATTAGGCATATAAAAATTCATAAGCAAACCTTTGGTTTAAAGTAATTAATACCCTACTGTTGTTTAATGACAATGATTTTTATGAAACCACTAAGTCACTGTATCACTGTCTTCCCGTTCATCGCCGATTTGCTCGAGCGGGCACCAGTAACATCTCCATATGATGTGTCTCATGCAAGTAGAGCCCAAGGGCACCTGCTTGCTCCAGGAACATAAAGAGCCTCACACCATTCCATCAGGTCATGGGAATGAGGTCTATAATTGTTACTGGTATCTAGCATATCAAATACAACATGGGTAGCTTGCCAGGTTCTGCCGTGCGGGTAGCATACTCTTGTAGTCATCTCAAAATCCAGCATTTATTGATGAACCGCGAGCCAGGCTGTGATAGGCTGGTCTGCTGTGTGGAGTTCTAAGGAGGGGGAAGTCCGAATGTGGAAAACGGAGGTCCTCATGGAGTGGGGGGTCGTCTGGCCCGCTGCGATGCTCCGCTGTGGTGGCGGGCCAGGGCCAGAACCTGCCATCCCTTCCGGGCACCTCATGAGCGGCTGGGCACAGCGAGAGCCAGCAGCAGCTCTGGCCCATGTCTGTCTCTGGATAAGCATACCTAAGCCGGATTAACAAAGACTGAAGCAGGGTGGATCTCGATGAGCCAGGCTGTGATAGGCTGGTCTCTGGGTGGAGTTCCAACGAGGGGGAAGTCCGGATGTGGAAAATGGAGGTCCCCATGGAGTGGGGGGGTCATCTGGCTTGCCGCGAGGCTCTGCTGGGGTGGCGGGCCAGGGCCAGAACCCCGCCATCCCTCCCAGGCACCGCATGAGCAACAGGGAACAGTGAGAGCCAGCAGCAGCTAGGGCCCATGTCTGTCCCTGGATCAGCATACCTGGGCCGGATTAACAAAGACTGCAGCAGGGTGGATCTCGATGAGCAGTGCTGTGATAGGCTGGTCTGCAGGGTGGAGTCCTGATGAGGGGGAAGTCCGGATGTGGAAAATGGAGGTCCTCATGGAGTGGGGGGGGTCGTCTGGCTTGCCATGAGGCTCTGCTGGGGTGGCGGGCCAGGACTAGAACCCGCCATCCCTCCCGGGCACCTCATGAGCAGCTGGGCACAGTGAGAAACCACTAAGTAACAATCTTAATTTCTTTTTCATTTGAGCCCTCTTATCCCAAACAGAAATTGGATTTTAAAATACACATTAAATTAAGTTATCGTAAAAAAATTTCCCCTATTTCTTTTCAAATTAACTTTTGTTTCATATTACAGTTGTATAAAACATCTCTGATATATATATATATATTTTTTTTTTATTTGTAAAATCATTTTATCTACGGTCTTTTAGTATAAAACTATAAATCTATCAATGCAATTATGATAGGAAAATATTTAAATTTATTGTTTTCCTCTTGATTTTTTCTTAAGGAGTATCATCACAAGTCAGAAATTGGTACTGGAAAGATAGGTCAAGCAGTGAGTCACTTGCCCTGTTTTAGGCAGCTGTGATGGCTGAGAATGAAGGCAGAGATGGCTGGTTTGAATCCCTCGTACTACCTATGATCACCTAGGTATCACAGGGGTTACTCCTGAGCACAGAGCCAGGATTAGCCCCTGAACACATTCAGGTATAGCCCTTCCCCTGCTCCTATCTACCACCACCACCATAAAACAAATAACAGAAATGTAGTTGCTATAAATAAATTCTATATGGAAAGATCATATTCAGATATTAGATATAATCATTTCTGCTCTTGTTTCTGATGAAAATACTCAAAAGTGGAAAAATGTAACCAAAATCCTTCAATATTACACATTGATTTATGTAGATCCAAGTTGTATACAACTGTGGAAGATTCTCATACATTAAGTTTATAGTGTAATGTACAAATAAAATTCCTGAAGACTGACTTGAATTCTCTATAACATAACTACTTCCTGTCAAAGATTTTCAATATAAAATCTGAGCGTTACTTGAGTTTAAGTGGTAGATTTCATGCCTGGCATGTCAATGCCTTGAAACTGATCTTTGGCACCACTTAGCCCAAAGTACTCTTCATATTTCTGTTGGCCTCCAACCACTGCTAAGCAGAAGCAGCACTGCTTATCCGGGCTGAGGACTAAGCAATCAGTAGGAAAATCATTTGAGCATCTCTGAACATGGCATGGACTCTCCTGCTCCTCCAACACTGTTGTTTCTAAAGAAATAATAGCAAACATATAGCATTGTCCACATTTAACATGAAATGCAAAGTTCTGATTTTTATTTATTGAATCACAGTGCATATACAATTACAAAGTTGTTCATCATTGGGTTTCAGACATAGAATGTTCCACCACTGCCCTTCACCAGTGTACGTTTTCCACCACCCACGTCCCAGGTCCCTCCCCTGCCCTCGACACTGCCACTATGATACGCACTATCATTATGCTTCTCCCTCTCCCTCTCCTGTTCCCTCTGCCTTTGGGTCCGTGGTTGCAAATTTCTTTTTAATGTGAAAACTTTTAAGAATTTTTCTAAAGATAAAAAGCTATAATCATAATGTTGACTTCCTTTTGGTTTAATTTATTGCACTTATATCCTTTCTGTCTTTCTCCAGTTCTTTAACAAGTTATGCAATGTGTAGTTACTCACCAGTTGAGTTTCATCCTACTGGAGGGTGGCATGATGTGATATAGAGTGGTGTGATATTGTGAGATATAGATCACTGTCTCTAGGCTTATTTTCTGCATGACCCTGAGAAGGTTGGCCACAGTGATCGCCTTCAATAACCATGATGGCAATGGCTAGAATTTGGTGATCTGGACAGTTCTTTCTCTTTTCATGCCCAGTAGAAACTGAATCTTTGTCTTTTCACTGCAGATGGTCATAGGCTGGATTCTGCCATAATTCTTTCAATTACAAATATTTTGTCACTTCAGGTTTGTTACCTCTCTATACTTGGAGTTCACACAACAGACAGCTTAATATGTATTATTTAAATAGTCATGCAAAACTGTTCCTACTTTAGCACTTTTCACCTTTTCTGGAAAGCCTCCACGTTTGTAGGGATTTACAGCTGAAAGTGCCTGAAGTAAAGTTTCAATTCTAGCAAATGTGGGGGGAGATGCAACTTTAAAACAAACTGATCAGACATTGGAACAACAAAGACAGGAGGATTAAGGCAGTCTGTGAAGATGAAAGTATAAAGAGATCTTGGGGGAAAATAGCTGAGAGGAGCCTTTTAAAAATCAAACAGAAAAACTCTCATCAGTTGGCTCTTACTCCTTTAAAAAATTAAGCTGCATGTGCAAGTTTTATTTATCAAGTCAGAGGACTCATTCTTTAAATAATTTTTTAAAAAGGAAATGAAAATCAGGTTCACAACCCTTCAGCAGTTTCCCCCAAATTATTTAACACTGTTATCACTGGAAAAGCACTTAATAATTTAAGAGCATTTCCCAGCAAAAAAAAAAAAATACATGGGACTGAAAGGAAACCCATGTACCATGTGGAAATGCTTAGTTGCTTCTCCTATGTTGAACTTGCCTGCACACTCACAGAACTTATGGCATATTTCCTTGTTATGTATACACTTTTTGTTCAGTAATGCCAGGAAGTGATGACTTGGAGATTGGGGATTATACTGACAGTCACCTGTCATTCTTTGCCCTTTATTCTGACAACCTTAGGTATTCAGGCATGGATTTCTGGGTTCCCCAACCCTTTCACTTTATTTTTAAAGGGATTGGGGGGGAAGGGGAAAATATCAGACGATTCAGTCCTGAATAGACTTTTGTTTTGCTCTTTCTTTTTACCTCTCGACTGTGTCAAATGCAGTGTGTCTCTCATGCAGTTTCTCTTTTTAGAGAGCCTCGGCTGGGCCAGCTAGTTAGTATTCAGAGACAAGGCAAAGAGGATAAAATTCTTCTCTCTGCTTGCTGAGACTGCAAAAAAAGCAATTAGACTAAAAGCAATACATTTGAGAAAGAAGACCATAGCAGACATCACAGATGACTAGGACCCGCCAATATAACTTTAAAATTGTAAAAAGTTCATAACATGGAGAAGCAGTCACTTAGAGGCACATAAGTTAGTTAAGACACTAACTCGTATTTGCTACAGACATTTCTGTATGTAATGTACTCTATGAACTGTAAGATTTTCCATTTAATCTTGTTTACCTATTATAATGAGAAGCAAATGGGTGGAATTAGCAATGGTGATAGAAATTCAACCTTTTATTGTATTCCATGTTATGATAACATTTCCTCGATTGGCATGTTACTCCCATTTTCATTTGATATCACTTGAAAGGATTGTAATGGGGGCTAAAGGTTATGAGCTGCTTTATATCTGACTAAGAAATATTATGAAGCTATGCTGAATCATTACAGAGGAGGTTTAAAACATATTGCAGCCAATCATGGAGTATTATGGTAGTATGCAAGGTGGTTCTTAAAACTCTTCATTCCTTTAAGACAAAAATTTTATTTTGTTTTCTAGTAATTGATATATTTTGTTGGCAAGTATTCAATTGTTTTAACTTCATTAATAAATTGGGATACCCTAATCTCATTTTGTGATAAGTCAATCTCTAGCAAGCCCCAATACTAACCAAGTGATGAGACATATCAGAAAATATCCTATACGTGTGTATGCATGTGTGTGCATAAATAAATATGCATATATCCATATATGTACACATGTATATGCGCATATATATTTAACACAACTTTTATCTTTTTCCCCTCCATCCTTCCAAACCACATTCCCCAAATTTTATAAATGCTAGCCTGATGAATTTATTTTTACATATTCTAAACCAGGAAAAAAGAAAGGAAACTGGATTATTGACATTCTTTACCGGAACTACAGTAGACTAGAGTTAGCAGAAAAACTGCTAATCATCACAGTTTTCATGGAAGCAATTTGCCTATAATTAGTAAGTTGATAAATACCAACAAAATGGGTGCTAAAACGAACAACTCTTGTGCTGAGAGACATTTGACTCTACATTACACTTTGCATTTTTATATATGCAGCATTACATTTTGTTACAAAGAGTGACAACTTTAGAGGCAGCTAAAGCACTCTAATCTGTCTTCAGAAGGATAGCAGACATACATCTTAATACAGCAGCTTCTTTTATACAATGTATCTGTTTTTTCATGGAGTGAGCAATACAAAATAGGGGCAAAGTGGGGTTTTTACTTATTTTATACAAAATGATAGCAAAAGATGAAAGAGTTGCTTTGCCAGGTAGTAAAATCCCATAGCATGTAAAATTAAATGTTATCAGGGAGTTAGTGTGTATTATTCATTGGTAATATCAAATTCACCAGCTTGTGTATGTAGATGTGCATTTGTTTTCTACATTTCAGGTGAAATAATTATTGCATTATATTATTAACTCCACATAGTATCAAACTCATGGATAGTTTTGTTTATTTCCAACTAAGAAGTCAAAGAGGCATATGAGAATGTGAGATTCCACATTACACTTAGATGGTTATTCCACATTAACAAGACATGGTATATCTCATATTTGAAATCAAATATTTATACATTTGAAATATTCGAATAAAATACTATGCAAGAGTCTAACTCTACATTATGCACAATCAGATAAGAGATTAGAGAACTTCACCAGTGGTATGCTAAAATTTGTGATCTGATACAATAGAATTCGCTATCCTTGGAAGAAATTTTGCTGGAATAAAGAATTAATTTTTGTGAATTGATTTTGAAAAATTTCTCAGCTTTCTAATACATTTAAACTGGTATTAATAAACAAACATTGTTAAAAGAACATCCGTCTATTCCGACGCTTTCTAGAGATACCTTGATTAGCACTTGGGTATCAGAACACTTGTAGCCTCTTTCTATCTTGACCCAGGTATAAGTAGAACGATACTAATTATCAACTATTTCCTGCTGTTTATCTTAAAGTATACTACTGTAATGTAAAATATTTTGTTCTTCGTTTTTCTTCTGAACAGTATACTTTTGCCATTTCCAAATATTGAATACAATCCACATGAAATTACCACAGACAAAATTAATGCATGTATTTCTTCCACCCCTCAGACCATTCTTTAGTAGATAGTAAAATACTTAAATCATTTCAAGATGTTGTAAACTATTCCAAATACATCGGGAGAAAAATATAAGACTGCAATTCATTATTTTTGCGAATGAATCAACACAAAAGAGAACACATTAGTGAACTAATTAGCTTTATTTTCATTAGTAATTCATATTATATAACTTTATATCATGAGCGTTTTGCTTAATGGACATAAAGAGCATATTTGATTGGTAATATTGGAAATAGGACAGATATTTTGAAGAAATCTATATTACAATAATTTATAAAATCCTATCTGCTTATAGTTGTTGTTATTATAGTCATCACTACTATTGTTTTGCTTTTTCATATATGTACAAAATGAAAGTGTGCGCCAACTCATTGACACATGCTTTTCATGATATATATTATAAATATAGTATATATGTTTAATGTATATAATATATGTTAGAGTCATAATATATTTGTACATGTAAAGTTATTGTTACTGGAAAATAAAAGTTTTCTTTTATTTTACTTATTTCTTTTACTTTACTTTAAAGTAAAGTTATTGGCTAAAGATAAATACATATTTGTACATTTAAACTTAATTTTTCAATTTGTTTTCAAACACCTTTTTGGTTGCCCATTTTCCAAAAAACAGGAGCAGTATATCTAAAGAGATTCTGAGACTAAAATATGAAGCATTTTTTTCTTCAAGTTCTTCACCCGCTGCCATTTTCCAGCAATAGTATTTAGTGTAGTGTAGTTTTTTCCCTTACAAACAATCAAATCTATTTAAGAGATTGGGATAATTTGCAACACCATATAACATATATCTGTGGAATATATATTCCTTTCCTAAAACAAAGTTACACATAGTGAAGAGCATGACTCTTTCTTTGTGTTTGCTTTATTCCCAACCTTTATTTTGCCAATTCAAAAATAACGCTGACACATGCAAGAAATGACAAATAGCATTAGCGTAATAAAGGAGTTAAACCAAACCCAAAGCACAGTCATATATTAAATTGTTTTTTTAAAAATACTGACCTAAGCACCTCTATAAAATGTTATTAGTAAATATTGAAGAAGAGGAAAAAAGACATTTAAAAGTGAGATGCGCTCTCCTTTGTAGGCTGTATAATTACTGATTTGCCATTATGTGTTTTTTTTTGCCATGCCTTTGTCAGATATTATTTCATGTCTCTTTGTCAAAGGACAAGTTTTGAAGTCTTTTTTCTCTCTCTTCTTTTCTCTCTCTCTCTCTCTCTCTCTCTCTCTCTCACTCTCTCTATCTGCATGACTGCTGTCAGGGCTCAGATCAAGACTCCTAGGCTATATCAACATACCCAAAAAAGTTTTGGGTAAAAAAAATCTTTTAAGCATTTCCTCATTTTCACTCACCAGGACAACACATATGTTTTTCTAAAGAAAATTTCTAACATTTCAACCTAAGCTTCAAACACCAGAACTATAACTCAGTGATTATTTTTCACCAGTCTTAGTGTTGAATAACTACTACCCACACCAGAACAGAATGAAATCTAATGCAGTGTTTTGTCACAGGCCTTGGTAAGTGGTGATTTTCTAGATTTGGGTGATTTATAAGGTTTTTTTTTAAAAATGGTTGACTCTTCTAAGTAGATGCTTCCTTCCATATAGTTAACTCCAGAGCACTGTGGAGTAAAAGGTTTATTTTTTCATTAATTTATATATTCCTAAAAGGTCAAATTTTAAAGACTGCCCAAACATTTTTTATATCGCAACCCAAAACAGGAAAAATATATAGTACATATAATGATAGAACTACTTCCTGAAGATTCAACTATATCAGAGCACACAGTTACTTTTAATGAGGGTTGCTGTGGAATAAGTGGAAACATCTGTTACCCGTGAACCACCACAGAGACTACACCAGAAAAAAACAGTTCTCTTCTATTGATTGGGACTGGTCTTCCCTGAACATTCTTATTAGTATGCTTAGAACAACCATACAAATCTCTAAGCCAAATTAATTATTCTTGGCAACCCCAAGAGATAATCCTAGAGTCATTTTTACCAAAGGCAAGGAACAAGGGAACCTTTCTCAGTACATATTTTATTATGGTTAGAAATGCCTAATTGTCCTACTGTATGTCACCCTATTTTACCAGCTACAGTCTGAATTCATTCCCCTCCTCTCCTTAAAAGTTTGAAACCCCCTAGTGACAGGAATATTAATGTGCCAACACTGTCATATCTATTTCAGCTCATACATATGCAATGTCTTTGTTTTCAAAGATTTATGTCAGACTTTGCTGAAGTGAGGTATTCTACCATTTTAGATAATAGCATGCCAAAGTGATGTTATCAGCCACATTCAGCACTCACTCAAGCAAACGGGACAAGCATCAATTCCTAAACTTATAGAAACTGTTATTTATCCTGATTTGATAAGAAAAATCTTTTGGGGGAATTTTTATGAAGATTATGGCCATCCTGTGGATTACCTTTTAATTAAGAATGGATGATTTGTGCCCACTCTACTGTAGCAAAAAGTCTTGTTGTTAATGTAGTTTAAAAAGACTTACTCTATTTAATTACATCTAATCACCAGTGCAATTGTGGAATTTTCTTTGATCCTGCATGTATTGTGGTAATCCTCTTGGCAGATAATATCTCCTCAAAATATTTTGAGTTTTACAGTTTGCCACAGCTTGCAAAAGTGGAACTACCCCATGCCACTGAATTTCTTTCACCCCTTCATTTGCAAATGGTGTCATATAAACTGCATAAAATAGTTTTACAAATTGGGAGGTTATTCTATACTAATAGTGCTGAAGTCTTCAAATACTTTAATTATTTCACTTGCTAGTGAGAGTAGGGCTCTTTACTCATACTCAGTTTCCAACTCAAACAATATTATTGGTCAGTTTCACTCTGCCCAACACTCTGTTTAGCATTAGAAATAAAAAAAAATATATTGAGATCATAACCTCACACAGTAAGCAGATCTCTAAAATTTAACTGCATCCACTTTCTAAGCATTGTTATAACAATCTAAGTAGGTAAATGTAGCTTAAAATATAATCTTGCTTTATCTTTTGAAGTAATTTTTTTAAACCATCAGATTAGAACTGCATTATTTAGTAGTTTCAAGAAAAAACAGGACTATCTTTTTTAATTTATTTTTTCTTGTCTCTTCCCTTTGGAATAAAGCCCAATACGAGAATGCCAACTTTGACTTTAATCCTTCTTGAAGCAAAAAGAAAATTATTTTAAGTATATGTATTAAATCAGTCCTAATTCCAAGTAATATCTGTTATACTTTTCTGTCTTTATAAATACAAGACTCAATCATTTGCATTAGAAGTAAATGCAAACTCTTTGATGTACTTGCTAATAATGTTTTGAATGTATATTACCAGTTTTTCCTGATAAAGTCCCTCTCACCAATTAATATGATTTCTTTCAATGTTTAATATCAGTTCTTTTTTAAAAAAAATGGTACTTTTTTACATTTTGGTTCTATAATTTTAGTTCAAGTGACCTACCTAGATTGGCTTGCTAAAGACCCAATAGGGGAATGGACAGTAGTACAGAAGTTTCAGCACTTGCCTTGCCTGTAGCAAATCCCATTTGATCCTGAATACTGCATGTGATTTCCTAAGCATGGCCAGCAGTAAGCCCTGACCCCACCCAGTGTGGTCCAAAACAAAAATAAAGTTAAACTCAGGGTTATTTTTATTTTTTATTTTCTAGAACAAAGCATTTAAATTCTTTTTTAATTGAATAACCTTGAGTAGACCATTATAAAGCTGTTCATGATTGGGTTTTATTCATATAGTATTCTAACACCCATCCCTTCACAAGGGCACATTACGCTTGGGCATTACGAGGGCACATTTCCCAGCACCAATATCCCCAGTTTCCCTCCTCCTACAACCTGCCTTTATGGCAGCCACTTCTCTCTGTCTTTCTCTCTCTGCCCCCATCTGGCACATTGTGGGGTGCAATACTGACATGTATGTCCTTTTACCTACTTTCAATCTTAAGTTCTAGACTCGAATTAATTATTTCCAACTGTCATTATCAAACTTTCCCTTCTCTATTTTACCTCCCATCCACATTCCACACACTTGTGGTAGATTCCAACCATTGAAAAGTCCTGTTTTTTATGGCCTTGGATATTAGTCTTATACTATTTTATACCCAACAAATGAACACAGAATCCTCTTCTAACTCATTTTCACTGAGCAAGATACTCTCCATATCTATCCATTTATAAGTAAATTTCATCACTTCATTTTCATAATAGCTACATAGCATTCCACTGGAGCATGTTAAATGAAAGTCTTGTTAAAATAAAGTCTCTTTAACAAGTGTTGCTGGGAAAACTGGACAGCTACATGCAAATAAATTAACTCAGATCTCATCTAACCCCATGCACAAGAGTCATATCAAAAAAGATTAAAGACCTCAACATCAGACATGAATCCATAAGGGACATGAAGAAAACATATGCAAAACCCTCCAAGACATTGAAGCTAAATACAACTTCAAAGATGAAGCACCAATTACCAAGCAAGTGGAAGCAAAGATAAACATATGAGACTACATGAAACTAAGAAACTTTTGCACCTCAAAAGAAAAGTGACCAAGATACAAAGACAGCCCACTGTCACTGTATCTCTGTCTTCCCGTTCATCATCGATTTGCTCGAGCGGGCACCAGTAGCATCTCCATATGTCCTCACGCTAGTAGAGCCCAAGGGCATCTGCTTGCTCCAGGAACATAAAGAGCCTCAAAGCATTCCATCAGGTCATGGGAATGAGGACTATAATTGTTAATGGTATTTGGCATATCAAATACGACACGCGTAGCTTGCCAGGCTCTGCCATGCGGGTGGCATACTCTTGTAGTAACCTCTGATCTCCAGCATTTATTGATGAACCGCACTAGTCAGGCTGTGATCAGCTCTTCTGCTGGGTGGAGTTCTGACGAAAGGGATAATGCTAGTTTTCCCTCAAGCAGGCAAGCATGACTCTCAGCAAACAGAAAACAAGACACAGAGTCACCTTGGTGCAGAACAGAAAATAGACAGACCTTTTGGGTAGCATCTAGATTGCATGAAACCCATAAAATTATGATGTTTTCCCCCATGAAGTAACATCCATTGAGATGTGTTTTTTGTGCCAGCTCTCCCTCTCTGTCTCTCTCCAGTATTTTGACATAAGAAATAATCTCAGTGGGGCCGGAGTGATAGCCCAGCGGTAGGGCGTTTGCCTTGCATGTGGCCGGCCTGTGCCGGCCTGGGTTCGATCCCCAGCATCCCATATGGTCCCCGAGCACCGCCAGGGTAATTCCTGAGTGCAGAGCCAGGAGTAACCCCTGAGCGCCGCCGGGTGTGACCCAAAAAGCAAAAAAAAAGAAATAATTTCAGAAAGAGACTAGTCCATGGCATAATCCCACAAAACAGCCCACAGATTGGGAAAGTATATTTACTCAATACCCGTCTGATAAGGGATTAATATCCAAAATATATAAGGTCATTCAAGATATAAAAGGCCCTGGTAGAACAGTAGAAGGAAAAAAGACAACCCTATTAAAAATGGGAAGAAGAAATGAACAAAAACATCCTCAAAGAAGAAATTCAAATAGCCAAGAGGAATATGAAAAAATGCTCTTCTTCACCATTATCAGGGAGATGCAAAAACAAAACAACAATGAGATATCATCTCATACCAAAGAGACTGGCACACATCCAAAAGAACAATGTTGCAGGTGAGGCAGAAGCAGCAGCGGCGGGTCTCTGTTTGATCGCTGATTCCCAGGTTCTTCAATATTTTCAAGAATGAAAATATTGAATAACAAAGATGCTCAGACTCATAATTAGAAACTGGAAAAGTTTATTGGAAAGTAGAGGAGAAAGGAAAGGAAATCCCTTGCAGGGAGGAACATAGTATAGGACTAAGTTAAAGTAAGGGATTTTGTGTAGATTCTTTTAAAGGCCTAATGCATTGTTGTCAACCAAGTATTACAGCGAATGCAGTAAATCTTCAGGGTGGCCTGGCTGGTTTGAGTCTTTCTAGCTATCTGCCTCAGGTATTGTTTGTTATCTTAGTCTTGTGACTCCTGGTTAGTTCTAGCTATCTGCCTCAGGTATTGTTTGTTATCTTAGTCTTGTGACTCCTGGTTCCAGATAGAATTGTATGATCCTTGGGAAACCAGGAATGTTAAAGATAGGGCCTTGGGGCGGAGCGATAGCCCAGAGGTAGGGGCGTTTGCCTTGCACTCCAGCCGGCCTGTGCCAGCATGGGTTCGATCCCCAGATCCCATATGGTCCCCAAGCACCGCCAGGAGTGATTCCTGAGTGCAGAGCCAGGAGTAACACCTGAGCATCGCCAGGTGTGATCCAAAAAAGCAAAAAGAAAGAAAAAAAGATAGGGCCTTGGGATGAGGTGGGGTAGGTCAATGGGGAGAACTGGAACTGCTGGCTAGGGAAACTGTGGGCTTCTTTCAGGTTGGCAAGGGGAGACTGAGGCTTTCTCTTTCAAAAAAGAACAGTTACTGTTAGTGTAGATGCGAGGAGAAAGGGACTCTTCATTCACTGCTGGTAGGAATGTCGATCGTTCAGCCTTTTTTGGAAAAATATGGACATTCCTCCAGAAACTAGAAATTGAGCCTTCATTTGACCCATCAATATCAGTTCTGGAAGTATATCCTGGAGTCACAAAAACACAGAGCTGAAATACCATCTACAAAGTCTATGTTCATTGTTCCACTATTCACAATATCCAGAGTACGAAAAAAAAATCCTGAGTCCCAGAGAGCAAAGGACCTATGATACCACTACAAAAATAAGGGTTTTACAGGCATGGAACAATTGGCCTCTTGGTGAAAAAAAATATGAGGGCATTAGAGTAGGGAGCATGTGGTGTGTTATAGACTTGAGAATCAACAGTATACCACTCCAGACTACTTAAATATGGGCTCAGAATGACAGCTGTGACAAGCCAGATACCTAAATCCCGCATTATCTATCTCTAGAGCACCACAAATGACACACACGCTGTGCAGAAAGACCCATTTTTCTTAAGAAATAAAATTTTCCAGGAACATTTTATATATGGTCAAAATAACGGTCTAAGCAAACCTTTTTACATCATCTTACAGTTGACTGGTTTCAAGAACGTCAACATTAAAGTCTAGAAATTCTTCCCAAAATGAATTCTCACAAAAGAGAACGGTTATTTTTATACCATATTAGGAATCTATAAAATCATTGCTTATTCATTTTATAACTTAAGGTCTAGAAAAAGTCATAAAATCTGTTTTCCTTCTCCAAATATTTTCTACTTCATTTAGCAAATATGAGTATATAGGAATTCACTTGGTTTCCCAGGTTTTCATCATATGTAATGTGGCTTTGTCAAATTAGTGCAAGACTGTTTTACACCTGAAATTCCTCTATCACATAAAAGTACTCTGTTCCTACAGTCTGCATGTGAATGCTTAAACATATTCTTGCCCTGAAAACTGTACAGAGCCCAATATCCAGCAGCAATTGATCTGTCATTATCTACATTCTAGTAGTGAGAATTTGGACTTGTGAAGTGATTAGTTTGGAGCAAGTTCTTCAAACGTGCAATTCATGTCTTAGAAAAACTAAAGGTTATAAAATAGGAGTAGCAAAACAGAATTTGTGGCTATTTCCATAATATATTAAACATCTGCAGTTTTGTCTCTCCATCAGGATGAGGAGTTGTGCTGAAGTCACATCCTGATCACATCTGCATATTCCTGATAGCTTTTACTTTATTCTTTAAGGTCTTCTGATGGGAAATTCTTTAACATCCCTTCAATCATCAAGACCCCAGTTGGATTGCTTTCTGGTGACAGCCTCAAAGGTGGTCTCATTTACATTTGCAAAAATGTCACAATATAGAAAGATATTTTCAGTTTGATGTTTCATCCCTTCCTTTTTATCCAGATGCTAGTTTTAGCTTTTGAATGAATGTCGATCTCAAAATAGATTTTTCAAGAAATATATTTTGTCTGATTTTTGAAGCACTATGTCTACAGCATGAGATTTTTTTTTCCCAAAAAAGTTTTTTGAGAAAGAGTGGCACCTCTGCTTCTGCTTGCATTGCAACTAGCTGGATGCTCTGTAGGGAGCAATGGATGAGACACCCTGCAAACAGAATGGACTTACTGTTTTAAAGGTCAAGTATTGACAGGATCTAAGCAGTTTCTGCTTCCCTAATGACCCCAATTACATTGGAGTGAGTAAATAATCAATAAACAATGGAATTAACATATGTAGAAAAGACATTTATTTTACATTTCCAAAAGGATTGGCAAATACCTTTTTATTTCAGGAAGATCCTAAAAAGTTTTTAAAGAAGGTGGAAACAAAAAAGTAAAATAATGACTTTGTGTAAATTATTTTAGACTATTTGAAAACATGCATATTGCAAAGCACATCTCTTTTAATGCAGTTTGTCAGTGATTAGTGGCAATATATAAGATAATTATAAGAGCCCCTATTCTGGGGAATTTCAAAATAATTATTTCATTTCAAGCATTGATTTTTTGATCAATTTAGTGACTCTTTTTATTTACCTAGGATTCATAGTGTTGAGTAAGGTATTCAACTGACATTCTTTATGAGATATTATACATAGGCATATAATTTTTTAAATTCAAAGCATTTAAGATTATTTAATATATCATTGATTTGTAATGCAATTCCATCATGGTTAAAATGCAATAAGAGTTTCTTGGTAAAGAAATTAAATGATATTTCTGATATCTATTGACTAACTTGAGCTTGGTATGTTCTACCATGTTCTAAGAAGAAAATATTAGAATATTCAACTCTATTTATCTATATGTCTTCCTTGCTTTACTGCTTTTAAGACTCTTTTTATAGGTGAATACACATTTACGATAAGTCTTTCTGATAAATTAAGCATTTTATCATTATAAAATGTCCTGCTTTATTTCTGGTAATACTCCTTCCTTGAGGTCTACTTTGTCTGGCATTAATAAAACCACACAACTAGGAAACACAGATTTTATTTTAAGTGTCTGGTTACATTTGTAGGTCAAATATTTAGAAAGATGTATGAGCTTACCTGCCATTTTACATTCCCATAAATGTCAACCACAGTGGAGGGCTTACTTACCCTTTCACGTTGCTAAGCCATAATCAGCCCAGAAAGCAACAACCAAGCAAGGAAACATTTAACTAAATGAAAAATGAGTGAGAATATGATACAAAATCAATCAGAAGGCCTTTATTTTATAGTAAGCCCATCTATGTAATTTGGGACATTATTTTAATATTTTCTAATTATAAGTTTATAAACTGTTTTATAGTGTGCCACACCCCTACAATGACTAGTTAGAATGCCACATAAGTCAGAGAGGTAAATACATACCTAGATTTGTTTAGAAATTAAGAAAAAATATGACTTTATCTTTGTTTGTGTTTGGGATCACACCCAGTAGTGCTCAGGGCTTACTCCTGGCTTTGTACTTAGGGATCAGTCCTGGGAAGTTCAGGGGCCCTTTGGGGTGCCAGATTGAATCCAGGTAAGCCATGTGCAAAGCAAACACCCTACTTGTAGTACTATAGCACCGGTCGCTGGCTGTTTTTTCCCTAAACCTTTAGTTGATATTTTTGTACTTGAATTAATGAAATAAGGAACAATTTTCATGAATTTTAAATATATTACATATATGTTCATACTTTTGGTAATACCAAATATATTAATTATGTTATACTTAATAAAATATATTGATCAATAAATTACTTAATATAACTTATATAGTAATGTATCAATGTATAATATGTTAAAATACTAATGTATATTTTCTTTAATATACCAATTATATTCCTTTACATGTCAAGTGACATTGACAAATGTGAAGAAGAAAGCAGAATTGCTATACTACCAATAATGTTAACAAAATGCAAATCAAATTAAGCTTACAGGCGACTTACAAATAGGTGTCCACAGTATGTGTAACCTGTGGTTTCCTGATCCAATATAAGTACCAGTTATTTCCCTCAGTGTTGCTGAGTGTCACACAATCTTGAGTTTACTCTAAATTTCCCAACTCCAGTGACAAGGTCGTATAACAAATTTTTTTACCAGTTTTCTTTGACCTCTAGTCTCTTGCTTTGCTTCCTATCATCCTGGTGCCTGAATTCTTTTCCAAATTTCCTATTTCTCCTTGACTCTAACATTAAATTTCTTCTCATAGGTGTTTCTAGGTTTGCTTTATTCAATCTTTTAGAGGTGTTGCAAACACTTGAAGGACCAAACATCTCAGGATAGATGATTGTATAAGAATAAAAATAACTGAACTGTTATAACTCATAATTTTTACTCGTACTTCATATTTCTCCAAACTATATATGACAAATCCCTTATATATGTTTGAATCACTACATATAATTTAACTTCTGAATCCTATAACGCCTTTAAATGTTTCATTTGAAGTATGTCTTTCTCCTCATTTCTATTACTTTGCTCATATTACCAGCAGTATGAAATGCCAAATCTTACAGAAATGTTTTGTTATTTATATATATAAAAACATTTCTTGATCACTTAATCACTTGACATCGCGTTATTCATCCATCAATTTGCTCAAGTGGGTGCCAGTAACATTTCCATTTGACCCTATCACATGCCAGTGTAGCCCAATGGCATCTGGTTGCTTCAGGGATATGAAGAGCCTCAAACTGTTCATTAAGGGTCTTGACAAAAAAGTCTGACCAACTTGTAGATGGGCGGTCACGTGATCTTTTGACATCCTGTGGGCTCCAGTCGGTAATGGCTCTAGTCCAGCGGTCGTCTCCAAATCGCATTACATGTCCAGCCCATCTGATTTTCGATGCCTTGGCAAATAAGACAGCGTCCCTGACTCTGGAACAGTGACAGAGTTCATAGCTATAAATTTTATCAAAGTTGTATTATGGACAACTTAAAAATTATAACATGTGGAACATGAATGTGTGAATGTGACTCAAGTGTGATAGCATATTCCCAGTACGATAGGCTCTGGGTTTGATCCTTAGTAGTATGTGAAGTTCTTTTTTTCAATAAACACCTTTAAATATACAGTTAATGTCAGGCTTCTGTCACACAATGTTATAACACCTATCTCCAGAGTGCATTTCTCACTAACAATGCCCCCAGTTTCCCTCCCACCACCCACCACTCCCACCTGTCTCTGAGCAGGCTCTTTCCTTCTCTTCCACTCTCTCAGGACATTTTTATATTTTTAATATCCCACAAATGAGTGCAATCATTCTGTCTGCCATCCTTCCAACTCATTTCACTCAGTATGATACTCTATGTTCGCCCATTTATAAGTGAATTGCATAGCTTCATTTTTTTTCTAACAGCTGAGTAATAATCTGCTGTGTAGATGTACCATAGTTTCATAAACCAGTCATCTGTTCTTGGGCACTCAAGTCATTTCCAGATTCTGGCTATTATGAATAGTGCTGCAATGAACTTTGAAGTGGAGATGGCTTTCCTACTGTGTGCTTTTGGCCCCCAGGGTATGTTACCAAAAGTATTTCTCAGTCATATTGAAGCTCTATTTCTAGTATGTTTGAGAATGCTCAAATTGTTTTACAAAAAGGCTTAACTAGCTGGTATTCCCATCAAGAGTGAAGAAAAATCCCTTTCTCCTGCATCCATGCCAGCACTGGTTATTCTTGTTCTTTTTGATGTGTGCCACATCTGTGGTGTGAGAACACACCTTGTTGTGATTTGCATCTCCCTGGTGATTAGTGATGTGGAGCACTTTTCATCTGTCTTTTGGCCATTTATATTTCTTCTTTGAGGATTTTTCTGTTCATTTATTTTCCCTAATTTTTGAAGGGCTTGGATATTTTTCTTATACCATTCTACAAGTGTGTTATATATCTTAGGTATTAAAATGATGGATATTCAATCTTTTTTTTCCATTTCGTGCTCCTCTATTTGTATCTTGGTCACTATTTCTTTCGATGTGCAGAATCTTCTTAGTTTAATGTAGTCCCATTTGTTTATCTTTGCTTCCACTTTTTGGTCAGCGGCATTTCATCCTTGAAGATTCCTTTAGCTTCAGTGCTGTGCAGGCTTCTGCCCACATTTTCCTCCTTGGATCTTATGTATTAAAGTCTAATATTGAGATCTTTAAACCATTTTGATCTGACTTTTATTCCTAGTGTTGGAAAGAGGTTTGACTTCATTTTTTTTATGTAGCTGTTCAGTTTTCCTAGAACCCCTTGTTGAAGAGGCTTTCCTTACTCCACCCCATAATGCTTGCTTCTTTATCAAATATTAGTTGATCATATATTCGAAGGTTCATGTCAGGATAGTCAACTCACAAGGAAGTTTTGATTGGAACATATTTAGAAACATGTAAGAGGAGAAAAAGGAAGAATACGGAGAGAGCACAGGCTTTTCCAGAGTGGAAATGGATAAGCAAAGAAACACTGGGACAAGCAAGCAAGACATGTGCTCAAGCTAGAACGTGGGCTTGAAGAGCTAACCTCTAAATATTTTCTCACTTCTCAGCTTCATGTTATAATTTACTTTGTTCTCATTTAAGCTCTCACTCCTAGAACAATGCTTTCAATCTTCTTTTATCTTTACTTCCCAACTGGCATTAATTTCATCTCATTCTATTTGCAAATCCTATTCATCACTTAATCACTTGGCATCCCATTATGCATTGATTTGTTCGAGCGAGTGCCTGTAACATTTCCATTTGACCCTATCACATGCCAGTGTAGCCAAATGGTTACATCTGCTTACTTCAGGAATATGAAGAGCTTCAAACCATTTGTTCAGGGTCTTGAAGAAGAAGCCTGACCATCTTGTAGATGGGTGGCCATGTAATCATTTGACATCCCGTGGGATCCAGTTGGTAACAGATCTAGTCCAGCAGTCATCTCCAAATCACATTACATGTCCAGCCCATCCGATTTTTTGATGGCTTGGCAAATGAGACAGCGTCCCTGATTCTGGAATGGTGACAGAGGTCAGAACTCCAGATTCTTTCTCAAATGTCAGTTTGGCATGATATTCCAAGCATAGCTCTTCCGATTCCTCTTTTGGAGACCTGAATAGCATTCTCATCCTGCTTTCATAGGGTCCAGGTCTCTGAGGCATATGTTAATGCAGGGAGAATGGTGGAATCAAAGAGATGTGCCTGGAGCCAGAGGTTCGTTGTCCTTTTGCTATTTCTTTAATGCCTTTGAAGGCATTCCATGCCGCTCTTCCTCTTACGCAGCTCAGGTTTTAGATCGCTCATCAGGTTGAGTTCTCGACCTAGGTACACATAACTGCTGCATTCAGAGATGTTTGTTCCATTGAGAGTGAATGGGGCCTCTGGAACTAGTTCATTTTTCATAAACATAGTTTTCTTTAGATTCAGCTGTAGACCTGTCTTTCACATTCTCGGTTAAAGTCAGCCAGCATTTGTGTCACTTGACTAATGTTCGGTGTTACTAGAACAATGTCATCAGCAAAGTGTAGGAGGTGTAGTTGCCAACCATCTAACATTACTCCCATTCCTTCCCATTCTAATTGTCGCATGATGTTCTCGAGGGGGCACTGAAGAGTTTTGGTGAAATGGTATCATCTTGCCAAACTCCTCTTTTGACAATCAATGATGACTTCCTTGTAGAATGGTGAGATCCTGGTGGTGAATTCGAATATAGCTCATAAAAGATATGGTTTGGGTTTGGACACCCTGATTGGCTAGGCCTTTGATGACCGCTTCAGTCTCAACAGAATCAAAGGTGTTCTTTAAACCAATGAACGTGAATCAGAGTGGCATCTTGAACTCCCTACAAATCTCAATGAGTTTGGTTACCGTGTGGATATGGTTGATTGTGCTGAATCCTTTTCGGATGCCAGTCTGCTCTCATGCTTGTCCTTCATCTAATGTTCTGCCAATCCTGTTCAGGATGACTCGAGTAACAGTTTGTAGATGAAGGACAAAAGTCAGTTGGGGTGAGAGTTGCCAATGTCCTGAATGTCTCCATTATTGAACAGTAGAACTGTCCTGCTGGTTATCCATTGGAGGGCACTTGCATTCGGACAGGTAGTGTGTGAAGAGCCAAGCCAGTGTATTGATGAGTACCATTGGCAGATTCTTCAGGTGTTCAGGTATGACTTTGTCTATGCCTGGTTCTGTTCCCTTCCTTATCGACGAAATGGCATGTCCGATTTCAGAATTGAGAATGTTTGGAGTGGCATTTCCATCCTGCAGAATTTGGTATGTGGGTAGGTTGACATGGCTATCAAAGATCTGATTAGAAGTCATGGATAATCTCTCCATTGCATTTCCGGAATATGTGATAGATCCATCAGGATATTGGACGGCAGTCATCTTGGTCATATAGTTGGTGAAGAACAGGCTGGCATTGTGAATGCTTTTCCCGCTTCTGTTGCATCTTCCAGTATTTCTGCTCTTCTCTCTTTGAGGTTTTCCTTTATCGCTTCTCTACACTGCTTTGCAAGCTTGGACGTTAGCATTTGGTTGCCTGAGGCTCGTTCCCTTGCCACGCTTGCGAATGAGCTTGAGAGTTTTTTGAAGACAGGCATCATTTTGTGTCTTTCTCTCTCTCGGCATTCTTCGTACAATCATGGAGGTGCTGAACCAGTCGGTTGTATTCTTCATCGATGTTGTCAATGAAGGTATCTTCCCATGTTGCTGCAATAGTGCCAAAGACTTCCCAGTTGGTGGTCGATCTGGAAGTTCTCTTCTTAAACTTTGCAGCGTTTTCTCCCCATTGCGTGAAGTAGAATTTTGCATGAAGGAGATGGTAGTCCGATCCTGTTTGGAATTTTGGGACAACAGTGACATCGGTCAGGTAAAACCTTCAACTGTAGATGATGTGGTCAATTTCATTGTGGAACTGTCCACCGGGAGATGCTCATGTCCAACATTTCGATTCAGCCTTCTGGAATGGTGAGTTCCCATGAATGGTTATTGTGGACATGATGAACTCAGATAATCTCTAATCCTGTTTATTCCATTCTATCCCATGGGTCCCGATGTAGAGTTTTTTTGTTGATCATCTCTGTCCTATCTTGGCATTAAAATCACCGACTATGATCTTGTAGAAGGTGTGATCTTTATTTTATAGAACTCCAGTTCCGTGTAGAATTTCTCAATTTCTTCTTCCTTGTATGTGAATGTTGGTGCATAGACAACGAAGATAGAAATTGCTGGCAGTGGCCACATCTCTTCAAGTGTAATCGTCCTATACAGTTTGTTAGGCATTCAAATGAATCAACCCTAAATGACCTATCTTTTTGCTTTCTCTCATGTAACACCTAATGTGAGTCTCATGATACTCATTTTTATCACAATAAATTTCTGCCAATGATATCTAAGGAACAAAATGTATAAGTGGGTATTTGGGGGTAGGTATCCCCACCCACCTGGCATTGCTCAGGGCTTACTACTAGCTCTGCACTCACGGATCACTCCAGATGGGCTCAGAGGAACGTATTGCTAGGTTGGCCATGTGCAAGGAAAAGTCACTACCCACTGTACTTTACTCTGGCCCCAATTAAGAGGAATATTGAAGAAAATTTAGACTTCTAATTATTTCTGGTTTAAGAGGAAGATGGAAAATTTACAATTGTAATAGAGTATAGTAATTGCTATGGTAAAGAAATAGAGTTAATGCTTAGAAAAGGAATAAAGGGTAAAAAGTGTTATATTGAATAAATTTTGTGTGCATTATATTCTACAGAAGGTAGTACATTTGATACACAAAACTAAGAGTAAAGATGCACATGTAATGGTATACAAGTAGGAAACATGATAATAAGTTTTGGAGAATAGGCAGAGGATTTTAGAACAAGCTTCAAGATAATTCTGTAGAAAATATAAAGCTCCAAAAGATTTTTATGACACTATCATTTTGGAACATTAGCATGTGGAGCATGATTTAAAAATAAAATATTGGAGATGTAAGAACAGACAGTTGTCTTTTAAAAACAATTTTAGTGAGAAAAGCTAAATAAAGCACAAACTCAAGTAGTGACAGCAACTTTAAAATTAATTAAAATTATAAATACCCAGTGACTAGTTCTTTAAATAAGAATGGTAAAATGACCTCCATATATGTATTGCTTTAGGAACTGGAGTGATAGTACAGTGGGTAGGGCACTTGTCTTGCATGTGAACAAATTGGTTCGATCCCAGCTTCCCATAGGTTCCCTTGAGCACTCACTCGCGAAGAATATCTCCTGAGTGAAGAGGCAGGGGTAGCCCCTGAACATCACCAAATGTGCCCCCCAACAGCAAAAAAAAACTGATGTATGTGTTGTTTCAATAGGTAGTAAGTAATGCATAAGGGGGTCAGAGCAATTGTACAGCAGGCTGGGTGTTTGCCCTGTACAAACTGGCCTCCAGATGTAGCCACTACTGATCCTGAAGGTTCTGGACTGCACAACACCTTCAAATTCCACAGTACTGAAATTCCAGTAGGAGCACATCAAATTAGAAACAAAAAGTAACAGAGAAGCTAACTAAACTAAACAAACTAGAACAGTAGCATAGAAGTTCCATTAGTGCCAATCAACTTAGTAAATCCTCAGAAAATGACTTAACTCTGTGGTATGATGCAACAATTTTCACAAATTTCTTTTACTGAAGTATTTTTTGATAATTCCTTTAGTCATTTAGTTACAAGTAATATGAAACAACTTATTCTGTGACTGCTAAAAGGGCAGACTTGTGGGGTTGTGAGAAAATGGGGACAATGGTGGAGGGAAGGTCACTCAGGTGATAGAATTGATTTTGGAACATCAAAATCTTGTAATAACTTTATAAACAACATTGTAAACCATGGTGTTTAAATAAATTTTTACAAGTTCCTTAAACTTAAATATTTATAATACCTACATAATAAGTTTCAATATAGAATAAACAGTTGACATTTGTTGAGAAAGAACGAGCTTTTTTCTACAAGAGTTTATTGAAAAAAAATAAAATGCATTAACAAAAATAAAACAATTGAACAGCCATAACTTTGCATAGAAAATAACAGTGAATCATTACTACAGCAAGAGATTTAAACTATACTTAATGTCTTATACAGCAAGACCTCTCAGACTAGACCCCTATATATTCCATACATATTCAACTTACAATTTCCCATGTCTCCTACTTACTTTTCTGATTCATATCTTTATTCAGAGTTTGGACCTCCATATGACTGTTTATCATAAAAAAGTTTGTTATAAAAGTATAACTCTCCCATTATCACATGATCCTCATAAGGAGTTAGTTTACTTATTCTGAAATAGAATTAGCCACACTAAATCTGAAAAAATCTAGAATAAGTAATATTGGTTATAACTAGAGAGTAAGTACTCTGTTTAATGTACATAAAGATCACACTTTCTCGATGAGCCAATGGCAGAAGCAAGGAGAAAACATAGAATTCTACTAAGCTCATCCAAAATTATTATGTTCACTATTTTATGATGCTTCATCAAAAATGAAACTGGGAACATGATGCTGGAACAAAGGACTAAATTGGAACTGCATCAGGAAAGCTGGGATATATAGTCACTCTTGTACTGTCTTCTTCCAGTGGCCAAATAAATAGATCTAAATCTCCATACACATATTGTTTTTGGACTATGTGTGGGCACACATTTTATTAATGTGTAATATTTCTGGTAGTTTTCAGATTTTAATTTTCTATTCCAAATTACAAGATGCCCTTTTTGTATCCTCATATTTCTGCCTGTAATGAGAGTGATTTGCCACCATTCAACACAGTCATTACAATGATTTTGAAAAATATATGGAAAAATATATAGGAGATTGCTTGAAAACAGGCAGGTTCTAGTCATGGTCTGCCACCACAACAGAGCCTCGCAAGAAGCCAGAGGAACCCCCACACTATGAGGGCTGCCATTTTCCACATTCAAACTCCCCACTCGTTTCTGCTCCATCCAGCAGAAGAGCTGATCACAAGCAGCCCGGCTCATCAGAGATCCACCCTACAGCTGTCTTTTTCAAGCCCAGACCAGGTATGCCTGATTCAGAAACTCACATACAGGGGGCAGAGCTGCTACCAGCTCTCCATGTGTGCAGCTGATCAAGAGGTGCCCAGGAGGGAAGGCGGGTTCTAGCCCTTGCCCGCCAACCCAGCAGAGCCTGGCAAAAATCCAGAGGAACCCCCACCCCATGGGGCCTGCCATTTTCCACATCTGGACTCCACACTTGTCAAAGCTCCACCCAGCAGAAGAGCTGATCACAAGCCCGGCTTGTGTGCCCACTTTGCGGCTGCACGGTTCATCAATAAATGAACGAAATTAGAAGCAACTACAAGATTATCCCACCCTCATGGCAAAGCCTGGCAAACTGCCCATGTCATATTTGATATGCCAAATACCAGTAACAATTATAGACCTCATTCCCATGACCTGATGGAATGGTTTGAGGCTCTTTATGTTCCTGGAGCGTGCAGATGCTCTTGGTTGAGCTACACTAGCATGTGACAGGACGTATAGAGAACTGGTACCCGCTCAAGCAAATTAATGATTAACAGGAAGACAAGTGATACAAGTGATTCAAGTGCTTAAAAACAGATTTTTTTCAACAATGATAGAGCTAGGTGGTATTCATATACAAAACACTAAAGAACTACTATGTACATACGTAAAAGGCATAATTATTTCAACTTTCCCTTCTAGATTTTAGCAAACAATTTTGAGTTATTTTCCAAATATGTAATACATATCACCCTCAGATCTGTCCTGTCTACTTGTGTGCTCAGTAATCACTTTTACCACATAATCCTACCTCTGGCTATGAGGGGAGTTAGTCAAATATTATAGTGGACATCTGTTGGGACTCAGCAGGTCCCAAAGAGATATTTCAGTTCAGCAGGGTCATAATGTTCATTTGGAGACCAATAACTATTCCCCCTGACCAATGGACAAAGTAATAGAACCACAAGCTCCTTGATAGACAGAGGTTCTACCACTGTATTCAAGTCAAGTCTAATCCTTAAATCCTCCCAAGAAGTTGGAGGTTGGGAGATGCAAGAGATGATGGACTTTGACCCTAAAACAAGGAGAAGGTGTAAAACCCTCCTTCCTGGGGCAATCTACCAGGGGACCTCCTACAGAGATAGAATCTTACTCTGGGGCTATAGACCTGCCCAGGACTGAATCAGAATTCCAGCTAAGAGCATATTGTTTTCTCCTTTCCTCTGCTGGTATAACATTTATTTATCAATAATATGTCTATTTATTTTTTACAAATATAGCAAGAGATACAGAAATTTATCTAGACCCAGGATTATGCTTAAGGGTGGCTTTTCCTAGAAACACCTTGCTATATATTCCAGACTACAGCCCTCAGGTCAAGTTAATTTTATCCTACCACCAATTGGATCCAAAGTCAGTTGCCTATCCAAGTCAAGACAGAGTTTGTTCCATAACCTACCTCTTAGCTTATTATTCTGCCTATTACACTTAGTTCATCCCTTGTTGAGGCCAGGTTAGCTTAGTCATGGCTTGCCCTGGGTCCATCCAAGCCCCACAATAGCACCTCTATTTTAGGGTGTAAGGAACGAGAATAAATCTAGAGCAACTAAGGTTTAAGGTAGGAAAATAACACATATCCAGGAGAAAATATTTCATAGTTAATTAACTCCTGTATTACAAATGCATAGCCTTAACTGTCTACAGGTGTCTATACAAAAGGACATTGCTCTATAGAATATGGAAAGGGCATACAGGAAAGAAAAAATAACATTTCACTTACACTACAAAACCTAGGGCTGGCAAGTAGGAGACAGAAGGCTGTGAACAAAGGGTAATCCAACAGACATTCAATTGAAGCCAATTTAAATTACACACAATTAAGAAGTATAACTTGTAGTAAAATCCAAACGAGCATGGTAGAACAGTGATATTTTCTATTACATGAGCAGAAGCAAATGAATATAAAAGCAAAGAAATGAGACAGAAATTGACCACTCTTTAGGTTTTTCACCACAGATTTTGTTCTTGGATCAGTTCTAATTTTTCTGCAAGTGTTAATCAAGACTCTTCCATGATCCAGGATTGGACTATGGACACAGCAATAAAGGAGTACATTTCATGGCTTCTTTGCAATCCCCTCCTGAGGTATTTGATATGCTCCCTTAGAATCCCACATATCCTTATATAATGAATCTCCTATGAATTCATATTAACTTTAGCTAATCCGTTCAGCTACTTAACAAAAAGCCCGAGCCTTTATATAGTGTGTGTGTTTTTATGTATCTGTCTCTGACTATGTTTTCTTATTGACCTTGCTGCTTCTAATACCCCAAGCCCACACCACCAACTAACCCTATTCTTATAGTCCTCTTGGAATATCATAGGTGAAAATATTTCACATATGATAAAATATTTTCACCTCTGGGGCCCTTAGAATGTCTTAGGGGATCTTGGGTGGGATGTAAATGACTCTGAGTTGAGAAACAATAGTCTGACATATTTCTAATAATAGCTGTCCAGAGACTTTTTACTTCTAGAGGACAAATTTTTTTAAATAGAACAATCCCCCACAGCAGGTAAACTGACAAACTTGCTTGCATGTTGCAAAGTAGGCATTGCACACATATAGATCTGTTTCATAACCAGAGGGAAAGCCACATTCTATGTCTTGCAGTATATTGTTAGCCATCTTGAAAATACCTTTGAGTAACTTATTGAACATAAGCAAGATATGTTGGGTAAAATTAAAACGTAGGTAATTATAACTTTCATCTATTTATCCCTTTGCTATTGTGAAATACTACCTCTAATCAAAAATCCTAAAGCAATTACATAAAAACATCACTTCATCACTTGACATCCCTTTATTCATGATTTGCTTGAGGCGGGCGCCAGTAACATTTCCATCCAACCCTATCACGTGCCATGTAGCCCAATGGCATCTGGTCGCTTAAGGAACACAAAGAGCCCCAAACCTTTGGATGAAGGGTTTGGATGAAGAAGTCTGACCATCTTGCAGATGGGCGGCCACGTGATCTTTTGACATCCTGTGGGATCCAGTCGATAACAGCTCTAGTCCAGCGGTTGTCTCCAAATTGCATTATATGTCCAGGCCATCTGATTTTCAATGCTTTGGAAAATGAGACAGCATCCCTGACTCTGGAACAGTGATGGAGGTCATAGCTCGGATTCCTTCTTTCACTTGAGTGAGGCATGATTTTCCAAGCATAGCTCTTTCGAATTCCTCTTTGGGAGACCTGAATAGCATTCTCATCCTGCTTTCGTAGGGCCCAGGTCTCTGAGGCATATGTTAATGCAGGGAGAAGGTGGAGTCGAAGAGATGTGCCCAGAGCCAGAGGTTCTTTGTCTTTCTGGCTATTTCTTCAATGCTTTTGAAGTCATTCCATGCCGCTCTTTTCCTCTTGTGCAGCTCAGGTTTTAGGTCGTTCATCATGTTGACTTAAAAAGATATCAAAAGAAATCTTAAAGCGCAACTCTTACTATAATACTTTACAGAAGACAATAAAAGTTTCCATTGGGCAGTCATAAAATCTAATTATTTCTTTAGAACTCGGGTAGAGTCACTGTCTCAGTGATTTGGAAGTTAGTACACCTCTGAAGTTTCCTTGAGTTGCTGTTATTATTAAAATATGTAATCCAAGTAGATTGTCCAACCCAATATTTTGTATAATATTTTAGTACAATATTTAGTACGAAAATGTTAGCTACTATTGGTTTTGCTGCTAGAAGATTTGTTTTCACTGACATGTAAGTTAGGAGTTGATAGCATGTATAAAATTAATCATAGAAAGAGCATCTGTAAGATCCTCAATTCTTTCCACTTTCTCTCTCTCTATTTTTTGGGTGAAGTGGTTGTGAGTGGGCCACACCAAGCTTTGTTCAAGCTTACTCCTGTCTCTGTGCTCAGGAATCACAAATGGTGGGACTCTAGGTCATCTGTGTTACCAGGAATTGAAGCCTTGTTGACTGCATGCAAGGCAAGTGCCTTAATCCTGTACTATCTATCTCACTGGCCCCTCATTTTCAACTTGTCTTTATGCCCCACGCAACATGATAAACCCTTTCATGTCGATGCATTCTGGTTTCAAACTGTAGGTGGAGCTTTCTATTGCCTTTATAGAATTCTCAACATGATATTCATAATCATATGGATTGGTCATTGACATTGTTTGAATTCTACATTCTAGGATTAGAATGGAACTGCACTGAATTCTACACTCAACCTGGCAAGAAGAGAGGAGTAAGTCTGGGATGTTTTCAGGGTTGATTTCTAGGTTTCCAACCTTCTGTTTATATTCTTTTCCTATCTCAGTGATAACTCCATCTACATATGGAGAAGCATTGACTTTACTAAGTTTCTTTCTACTATCTACTCATACACCACACACACACACACACACACACACACACATGAGGAAAGGAAGAGATCTAATATCTGCCATTTATAGATGCTACTGATTGATTGACGGCTGACACTTGAGTGTGAATGAGTTTCTTTAAATGCATTACCACATTCAGGCCTGCATATTTTAAGCCTTTTGTCTTTAATTATGAAATGATGACTATCTCTCTGCACGAAAGGAATTTCAGACAACTGAAGAAAAAAGACACAAGAATATTTCCTAATGGTAAGGTCTAGTAAAGTAAATAGGCATGATTTTTTTTAGAAAAATTATAAACATGTTCAGAAGAGACAAAAAAAATCTTACACGAAATTTTCTCAATCATTAAAGGAAACTATTAAGAACAGGTTGCTCCTGGGTGCTTAGTTTGTTGGGAGCTTTTAAAGAAAGATATTCTAGAGAATAATCTCACCTGCTCTGACTTTATTTATTTAATTTTAGTCACCATAATTTACCACTTTGTAAAATTATAAATTTTATAAAGAAATTTAGATTATACAATTTATATTTTATATTATAAATTTTATAATTTTATAATAGTAATTTATATTATAAAATTAAAAAAAGAAATTTCTGTTCTTTTATAAAAAGGAAGTTTCTGTTCTTTTATAAATTGTATAAAATTTTTACACATTTTTTAAAAATTTTATAAAATTGTATATTGTGGTGACAAAACACATTTCCATAAATACAACATTCCAGCATCACACCTCCACCAGTGTCTAATTCCTTCTACCACTATTTCAGGGTCCCCGTTACTGTATCCCTGCCTTTATACCCACCTAGGAGAGAGATCATTCTCCACTTGTCTTTTTTCCATTTGGGCTGACTTCATTCGGCATAATGCCATTCAGTTTCATCCACACTGAAGCACGTTGCATCATATAGCCTTTTCTTATAGCCAAGACCTTTCATTGTGTGCATATATACACCATAGTTGCTTTATCCAGTCAAATTATCTTGGACACTTGAGGTATTTCCAGATTTTAGCCATAATGAATAATGCTTCAATGAACCTAGGAATATTTTTTTTCTGATCAAGTTTAGGGGCCCTTAAGTTAGAAGTGAAATTGCTGGCCATATAGAAGTTCAATTCTTAGTTCTTTGAGGAGTGTTCATACCGCTTTTCCCAAAAAAGTTGAACCAGTTGACATTTCCCATCATATCCGCATTGATATTGGTTGTTTTTGTTCTTAGTTATGTGTGCCCGGTATCAGGTGATATCTCATTATCATTGCTTTAATTTATATTTCCATAATAATAAGTGATGCAAAGCATTTTATATACTTATTGGCCATTTGATGTTTTCTTTGAAGTTTCTGTTCTCCATTCATTTCATTTTTTTGATAGACTTGATTGTTTAGTTTTATTTTATAGAAACTTAAATTTATTCTTTGCTTTTTTTGGGGGTCACACCCGGCAATGATCATGGGTTGCTCCTGACTGTGTGCTCAGGAATTACTCATGGCGGTGCTCGGATGACCATATGGGATGCCTGGGATCGAACCTGGGTCGGCCATGTGCAAGGCAAATGCCCTACCTGCTGTGCTATCACTCTGTCCCCTAAATTTATTATTGTTTAATTGAAAAGTTACCAGAAACTTAACTTTATTCCTGTCCATTTCAAAAGTTAAGAATATAGCACAGATGATGTTTGGAAGAAGAATTCAGGAGAAGTTTATGGAGTGAACTAATACCAGCAGTTAACATTTTGGTTATCTTTTTTTTAAAAAAATGATATAAATAGAAAGTTAAAGCTGTATGGATTAAAAAGATGTTAAAGGATCTTAAGATATACATCAGGGAGAAATATATGTAATTAAGAAAGTGAATTAAGATACAACTTTGAAGTTCTGGCCTAGGGAAATTGTTTTAGGATGATCATAATAGAATATTAGTGCTGATGTGGTAGTCACCCAAATTAGCATTCCTGAAGCATTACCACTTTCAATTTGGGCAAGAAGGTTCTCCTAATCCAATACATGTTTTAGGGAATTATACTTAGACCTTATTCTAGTCACACCACATCCACGGATCAAGTACACTGTTGCTATGAAGATGTGACCTTAGGAGAACTTTATTGCTCCTGTACTCTGCGAAAATAATACTTGTCCTATTACTGTGAGCTATATAGACTCTCCCTTTCCCATTGCTGTAAGAATTGGTGCCACCATCTATGTGGGCACCATTATCCATAGCTGTAGTTACAGAATAGTTTTGCAGTAAAAGGAAAGTAGACAGAATGTGAATTTGTTAATATGGCTATAAAATCCACCCATGTGTATGAAAGGCTTTCTATGGTACAGAATACAACTGAAAGTGAAAAGAGAAGGGAAAATTATCAGTGAGATTCAATTCGTGTTTTTGGCCTAGTGATTCTTACACTTCTCTAATAAAAAATATTGGCCAATAGCTTATGATTTCTTTTAGCTTCCAGAATAATAATTTAGAAATTAGAGGTGAAAAGGTCCGTTGACTCTATGGCCAAAGTGTCAATAAATCTGAAGTATAACTTACCCTATCATTTCTTCCCTAATCATAGTCCTGCCTCAATTGACTAACTAAATTCTCAAAATGTATCAAATGCATAGTATTTACCTCTTTAACCATTGCTTATTTTTAAATAGTTTAGTTTTGAGATTGAAAACCCAAAAACTGTAAGTGCCAAGTGTAAGAAAAGATTGTAGTAGCTTCAGGTCAGGGTATGTGAATCATAGAAAGAATTTATAATGAAGGAAATAAATAATGATAGGAAGAATTTAGCACACTAGTTTGGAACCTCCAAATAAAATGACTCCCCTTTATGATTTTCCAGAATATAGCCTTATACTTGCTTTGGTTTTCCAAAAAATAAAGTGTTGATCTATAAGATGTACTACTATATTTTAAATTAGCTAATGCATTATTTGTGTTATTAGTTGAATATGTTTTACATTACAAAGTATATCAGAACACATTGTTAATCAGAAAATTCCACAACTAATCTCTACATGTGACATACAATCTGACATATGTCTTAGAATTACTGCGGTTGAAACATAAGCACATGCAGACACCTATTGTTATAATACGCAATAAACATTTTGAAATCACACAGAGTATATTTAATGTAGAAAACTTGTATTTAGCAAGTTGATTCTTACTGATAATATAAAGAGAAAATTATTAATTAAAAATTGACTTTTATTATGGATTATTATTAGATATAACATAAACCAAATTTTAAACAAACAACTAAACCAAAATGACACAACAAAATGTGTTTCCAACTTGAACTTGGTACTTTAGTAGGACAGACACAAGTTGACTGCTCAGAATATTTTTGGAAGTCTTTGGGGAATTTTTGTGTACCTTTGGTAAAATCCTTTTAAATATCCTCAGTGACAGAAAATCTTCATCAATTGAGGTCGAATGTTATTTTTAGAGAGTGCAAAAAAGCCAATCAAAGCCAAATTTACTGAATGAGATAAGTGATCAAGCTGAGTTGTTCCACTTCTGATGAAAATCAAAGCGTGCTTATAAACCCAATGGTGGTGTGTTCATGTGGTTTTATAAGTTTCCACTCGCACTGACTGTTTTAGATAAAAATTACATCATTCTACCCTAGTCCTGAGCTACCAGCCAAACTGAGCAGCCAAGGCAATAACCTCTGGGAAACCCTGAGTAACACTGGAGAGTCCTGGTACCCACTTTTGCATATAAATAGAGAAAAAGAAACTTGGGACCAGATACTGGTGTTAAAACTCTTGTCTTGCACAGGGAATCCTGGATGACCAGCACTAATTAAGGTCACTTGAGCACCTCCAAGTGTGATATCTGAGCACAGAGCCAGGATGTTATACTCTGTAGAAGGAATGAAATATTCTAGGCTATATACACTGGCATTAAGTGGTACCAAACTGGAGAAATACAGAGAATTCTAGAAAAATATTTATACTATTTGATCTAGTAAGTTAATAAGAATATGTTTAATTAAATTCTCATAAATGTGTACAAATATTTAAAGGCAAATCTTCTGTACTAGTTAAATAAGAGATACTGACACCCAACAATAAAGGATAAGTTAGTAAATCTTGCTATTTCTTTATAATAGAATAAATAATGTCAGGAAATATATGCAATATACAGGCAGTAAAGTAGTAACTATAGTCATTTACTTCCTTAGACAATGCATTTTTGTTATTTTGGGGGTGCTAGACCCAGAAGTGCTCAGGGCTTGCTCCTGGCAGTGTTTTTGGGATGATACTGGGTGCAAGGATAGAATTCAGTGTGAGGCAAGTATCTAAAGCAAGTACCTGCCTCTGTGCTACAGCTCTGGCCTCAAATTTACCGCCCCAAACAATTAATTTTTAAAACCTTTGTTTACAAGGAATAGATCAATGGCTCTGTGTGTGTGCGTGTGCACGTGTGTTTGCGTGTGTGTGTGCGTGTGTGTTGTGTGTGTGTGTGTGTGTGTGACATTTCTGTGTTTGAAACAATTCTCCACCGCCTGTTTAAGTTCTTTTCGTTTCTAACTAAGTGTTCTCTCTTCTGGAATTTGTCTCAACGTTCAGACCTGACTCTGCAGTCAACCTTAAAAGAAGACGCCAAATCTTCTCTCTGTGCTCAGACCTACCCTCCTGGTTTGCACATTGTACTTATTTACTTTTCTTCCTGAGAGATGAGGTTTCTATTTTCTTAGACATTCAGTATAGCTGATTTAAAGCTTGAGATTATCACTTCAGAACTGAGTCTGTTTTTAATGATGATTTAAATCATACTGAACAACACTGCCCAATCTACTGATATCTTTTCTCTACAAGATGACCACTTAAGACCTATCATTTTTACAGATCTTTGCACTTTTTCACATATGTTTCTTTTTACTTAAAGCTAAGATGATGACTATGATTATTCATTTGTTTTAGTGTTCTAAAGTTTGAGCTCCTTCATCATATTTTAGGTTTGTTTAACAATTCATAAAGGTTAAAATCCCTTCAGTAGAATAGCCAATCCTCTATTTAGCTACATAGCATACATTATTTTTCAGAATTTTAAAAGAAAAATACTCTAATAAGTGCCTTTTAGAAACAGCAAAATAATTGTTTTAAGCCAGAAAGAGGTTGATGACAGAGAGATGATACTGAAAAGCTGGGAAATTTTTGAAGCTCTATTTTTAAAAATCATGTTCTCTGTGACTTTTAAAATCATTGATAAGGCAATTCTGGCACATACTTATCTTCTGATTCAAAAGGAAATAAAATATATGCTACTTGTTTAGTTACTAAAGCACTAGAAATATTTTTAAAATTTTACTTTTGTTAATATAATTTAAGTTCTAACTGGATTATATTTATATTTTTAGCTATTATACTTCTCAATTTTGTGAAAGTTGACTTCATAGGAATACTGTTAAATAAAGATTAAAATCACAGACTTAAGAGTCAGGTAAAAATATTTCAGCGTTCATGCCATATATTACCTGTGTTTTCTTGAGCAAACTGTACTATATCCGTCAGGTACATAATAATAACAATGACTAATGAAGAAGATCACTAAAAGATAAATAAACTAATATACAAAGGGCCTTAAAACATGTTGGATTTACAAAGCACTTATATGTAGTAGTTGTGGTTACAATTACTACTAACATCAATTTTAATTCATTGTTCTTCTCTGAATGGCCACTCTAGTTACAAAGCCCCTTCAAAATCCATCTTAATTTTGACTTTTTCCTAAAACTTATTTTTTAATGGCTCTAGCTTATCACCATAATGGCTTCATTAATGATTCTTAACACTTAGCCTAAATTAATGATATGTCCTTAAAGTTGGTGGTAATCGCTTATATTATATCTGAATTAATTAAGATTTACTTATTAATTTCTTTTTCCAGTTCTGTGTTTTTATATAGTAATTTTAAAACTTAGTATCTTAAAGATATTACTACATATTGTCAATTTTGTTGACAGGGAATTTGAGCAAGACTGGGACAAATGGTTCTACGTTGTAGAATACTAGCTGAGTCCCTTGGTGATGTTCAGCTGGTATGCATTGCTTTTAAGTGTCAAATGTGATTTTACTTATCACTTAGTGAAGCTAGTGAATAGATTGGGTTTAGTTGAGATGGTAAATAACTATGCTAGTACTTGTATTAGGCAAGTGTATATTGTTGATCTAGGCGGCCTTACATCAACCTGGATTTTTTTTTTACATGTCAACTCAGGTTACCAAGTACATGACTAACATGGATAGAATGTATATAACTAATAACCAGGGTATTGTAAAACATAATACCCAAAAAGGAAAGAGAAAGAGAGAGGGAGAGAGAGAGAGAGAAAGAGAGAGAACTAGCTGATATAGATTTGGGGTGGGGAAGGGAAACTAGGCGCTTTGGTGGTGGGAAATGTACACTGATAAAAAGACCGGTGTTAGAACACTGTATGACCCAAGCCCAATCATGAACAATGCTATAATTATAAGATCATGGTGATTCAATAAAAACAAACATAAAAATGAAAATTTGAGTTTTATAATCATTCCTTGAATTAATTAATTGCAGTCTACTCAAATTCATGGCAAGAAGATCTCACCATTTAAATGGAGAATGTTGAATAATTTTTGGCCACAGTTTTAAAACTTCCACAATCTTTTATGATATAAAGAAGAAATTTGACAATAGAGATTGTATACCAGTCATATTTATATCACTAATAATATATGCAATGAGAAATAAACTTTTTAAAAAGTAAATTAAGGCCAGAGCAATAGTCCAGCTGGTAGAGCATTTGCCTTGCATATGGCTGGCCCATGCCGGCCCAAGTTTAATCCCCAGCATCCCATATGGTCCCCAAGCACAACCAGGAGTAATTCCTGAGTGCAGAGCCAGGAGAAACCCTTTAGCATTACAGGGTGTGACCCAAAATAAGCAATTAATTAATTAATTAATTGATTGATTGATTGATTGAATAAAAAATTAAAATAAAAAGTAAATTAAAACAGAGCTATTGTTCCTACTCTTTATAGTTTCTAATAATCACAGAAATTTTTCATAACAAAATACAGAGTTACTGTTATGATGAATATGAATTAGTAATAACATTTTATTATCACTTAAGCATTATTTGCATCATTTCTCCTCTAAGTACCTGAGTTTGTGATAAATTCAGTGACTGTTTTTAAAATACAATCTTTGTAATATAATAGTTGGGAAACATTTCTCTGCCTTCTCAAAAGGGTAAAGTGAAAGGAGAAGGCCACAAGGAATTTAGATATACCCTCTTTTATTAAACACATATTTAAAACATTTCTATGAGTAGACATCTATGTTGAAATATCTTCATAGTTGAGACCAGCAACTAAACCTAGCTTATGTAAATATCACCTCCTTTCTTACTTGGAAGTCACATTTCTGATCATTGAAAATATGCATATTGTCAGGAAAAAGGCACTGATAATTCAGTTGCTGAGCCAGAATAGAGAAGTTATTCATTACTGGGTTCAACCCAAGGTCAAAAACATCAAACCCCGACCATTTAGCAAAATACTGACAGGCATGGTAGTGATGACCCAGAGTGAATATATTGCTCAATGGAAACAAGGTCAGGAGAACCGCCGGCCTTAAAAAGGTTTCCAAGTCAAAGTCGAAACAGCCCACTCCAGTCCAGAGCTGTATGATGAGAAACTACATTGTAGACAGAGTAGAAGACCACAAAAAAAAAATTAGTCACTAGCAAAGGATAGGACATGAAAATTCTCAATATCTGACCATGTTAGATCTTATTGTTTTATGTTGTTTTATTTTCCAGGTCTCCAAAACATCCTCTTTCCCTACAACCCAAATCTTAACACTTCACATACAGTCAAGGAGTTCATAGGCATGGAAAGGGCTGAATTTTCTTTCCTGCTAAAGATGGAAATCTGTTTTCAGCCTGTTTTCAGGCTTAGAGAATAGACTCACTTGAAATCCTCCTCCTCAGATATTTTCTACATCACCACGTTTTTGACCTAGACTTTCTCATCAAAGGGTTGTTTCACCCACTGCATAGAATGGAATTTTTTAAGAAAGTCTTCACATTAAGTAACGTGAATATTCTCCTAGCTAATGTCTTGGATTTCTCTAAGTATAACAGAAAACAGACATGCAGAAGGTCAGCATATGAAATGTACAGTGCTCTGCCCAGTTGCCTAAGAACAAATGAAGCTGTAGTGGTTCATTTGTGGGTTTGAATGTCTGAGAATGTGGGAATTTATGGACAGGAATGACAACTTCTACATCCTAATTTGCTATAGAACCACCACCTAGGCATGAAAGTCCAAAAAAAGGTTTATATTCCATGTTGCCCAAGTGTAAGACACATTTATGAAGTCCAGAATTTGGCCACCACTGCAGAGGACACATACAGCTCTGGGTAAATGGGAAATGGCTTTTTCATTAAGGTTCCTGAACCCTATCATGTTACATTTTAGAAGTAGCGACCAGTTTACTTAAAACAAAGAAGCTTTGACCTTTCTCCCCTTCTGAAACCAAAAACAGATGAACTTAAAGTGACTCATTTCCGGCTTTAAGTATGTTCTAAAAAAACTTTTTTTCAAGTAGTTTTAGTTCTTGACATGGTTGGTTTTATTTAATTTTTTTGCTTTATTTTTAGTTCATATTTTTATATAAATATCTCATTCTCTTCTGTCAAGGTCAACATGTTTATTACATATATTCATAGTGCATCTCAGTATATATTTTTTAGCTTTCTTACTTTATTCCTCTTTTAAAAAAATTCTGTGTTGTTTATAAGCTGACCCTTGATCCTCCAAGTCTTAAAACAGCTTGGCTTTCAGCAGCTAAATCTGACAAGGTCAGCATTTTTCTGTTTATTCTGAGAATACTATTTACCCTCTGGGGTTTTTAAAAGCAATTCTGTAAAGCATCACTTGGAAAAAAAAGTTTGCACATTCATAGAGACTTCCATAAAGTCAGATCACAATAAATGATAAGTTCTGCTCTGGCCTTTTTGAAAATTGGGACAATTATCATCACCTTCCTATTTAATACTTATGCATCTGCATTAAGCAAAAGTTTTAGTATGATTTTAAAGATTTGAAATAATCTCTTTGATCTAAGTATAATTTGTTTTACTTCAGCAGGATGTTCTTGTCAATTTGATAAACGTAATGAGATAATTTTTGTGTTTGGGACTTTAGAAAATATTTTCATTAGAAATTGCATAATATATTATACTATTTATTTTATGTTGAAAATTATGATAAAGAGATGAAGACATTTCCTGTAGTCACGTCACAAAACAGATCTACTTTTGACCAGAATGTAACTTGTGAAGAGGTTGGGAATCATAACTTATGCTTAAGAAGACAAAAATCTATTTCAGAGCTGGCAAAATTGGGTATGTTATTTGGAAAGAGACTATCCTCTTTCGAACCTCCAAAGATGATCCACTAAACCTAGGTACGCCTCTACCTTCACCAGCGCTACTATGGTTTCTGTGTCAGCATGAACATAGCAGCTCCTGCAATCCTTGGGATTAAGCAGAAAACAGAACTTTATACTTGTGCAGTTCTATATAGAACAAAACATCACTGCACACACAATTCCCTTCCAAAAGGCTACAGTGATACCAAACTAGTTCAAATCTTACTTAGAAGAATATTACTGTGAGAAGGAGACATTGAACTCTACCAAACGCACTGCTAGTTTAGAATGCACTGCACTGGCAAATAAATAGAGGTCTTTTAGGTGGTAGATGGGATGGAGGGGATAAGAGGACAGGCACACAGGCTGTAAGGAATGTTTGTGGTTTTCTTCAGGAAGAGTAAGCATGCTTGAATCTCTGTAGTCCAGGAAAAGCAAGGAGCAGGTGGTGCCTGGGAGGACAAACACTGCCAAGTCGGCATTTATTCCTTTAGCTCTAACTGTACATTAATTCAATAAGGTAGGCTAATAAAATAATGCATTTTTTTCAAAGTGCTTAGCTGGCATTTCAGAAGGAGCATTTTTATTATTTACCAAGGAATGCATCTTGAAGAAATCAGTGACGTGAGCTTGCGCTGTAGGCTGTTCTGGCCTCCAGGGGTCACCCTTCCCTTTAATGACTGAAAAGCAAAAGTCTGAGACCCCACCCAGAGGGATTTAGTTCTTTTAACAATTCCTTGTGTCTTACTGAGAATCCCAGTGTTGCTTGCTTCAGAATCTGTGCTGATTGTCACTCCCCCTCTGGCCAGCCATCTGTTTCTATCTCTTGCCACACCCTTCTGCCTGCAACCTTTTACTGCCTGAAACTTATATTTCTTCCCTCCTGCCATTTGGCGTTCAGAGCAGACACAGGTCAATTTTGCTATTCTGTACAGCATACTTCAAATCAGGGAAATCTAATAAAAATGTAGGTAGTTTAGAGCTCACAGAAGAAAATTAAGAAAATAAATATAGGATGAGTTGGCAAACTTAGACCACTACCACCAACTTGCAGTATGGTCAGTCCCACAATACCACTGCCTGGTACTCCTCATGCGGGTACCACTAAAGACAGGCTCACACATAGAGAGATTCCATTTCCACACACAAACACACTATCCTGACTTCATGCAGTACTTGCTAGTTTGTTTCTATCTTAGTTGGAATAAAGACGTTTAGCTCCTTGGTGACCTTCAGAGAAGGAAAATTATTTGAGTATCAGATGGAACAACTTTTCTAAGAAAGGAAAGAATGCCTTCAGCAAAGAATATAAGCCTTTGTGTTATTATCTATGGCAGCTTCTTTCCACACAGCATCAAACTTTCTCATTCAAAATCAAATATGTAATTTAGCCCATTTTACTCAATCTGGTACAAGGGGAGAAAACAGGGTGATTCCAATGACAGAATGGTTCTGAGTTCTAGTCATTCCTTTTCAAACAAAAATGGCATATACCATATTACCCATTTCATGGGATAACTAGTGACTAAAATGAAGCCTCCAGTGTTCCATTTGATACTCAAAGGATGTAAGTAGAGAGTGGAGTGGAAGGTGTGAGAGGTACTATAGGAAGTAAATTCTCAAAGCTGGCAGTTTAGGCCTTAGGAACTGAGGAATGGTTAGAAATGCACTGAGGAATTGTTAGAAATGAAGAAGCTGACATTGTGGGGTGGGGAAGCAAAAGTAGAGGAATTATGTATAGAGAGACAGAAGTCATAAAAGAAAACTATAAAACTGATGTCAAACTTGAATTTTTTACATACTTTGTCTACTTAGTCACCTAGATTTCCTTGATAAAACTATAGATTGACCAGATAAATAAAGTGTTGACTCTGGGATATTCAGGGGAGAAAAACAGAAACTTTACACGAGATTTCCTAGAAGTTCTGCCACTGTGACTTTATCTTGCTCTATTCTCTAGACAATGAAGTGACTTGGTCCTATAAAACAAGATAGCTAATGTATTTTTTAAATTTATTTAAAAATGGAATTCCTAAGGGGAAAATAGGAAGAATGATTTCATTTGGTGGACATTGATTCAAACTTTAATACCTTATTCAGAAGGTCAAAGACTTTTCCTGAGGAAATCTTGATGACCAGCTATTGTTGCATGATCAGGATGTCCCTATTCTGAATATTATTCAGCTTTTTTAAACCTGAGCACAAGCACACATCTGCACATCAGTTGATGGACTGTCACTTATAATTAGGGCAGCGAACCACAGGTTTCAACCTTTCTATACACATGAGTCAGCACCAGTCTGCGGACCAATGGTTGAAGACCACTGCTCCAAGTAGTTTTTTAAAGTATTTCAAAAACTTGGAGGTTTTCCAATAAATTTGAATATTCTACCTTGTTAATTTCACTTGATGTCAGAGTGACATGAGCCGTGGTGCTTCTCAATGGATATCAAACTTACTTGGTCAATCAGGAAAAAGAAAACCTCACAATTTTCCCCTACTCCCAGAAATCTTTCAGGGAACAAACTGAAAGGTCCCCCAGTAGCGCCTGAGGCTACCACCCATTATCATTCCAGTATCATCCTACATGGGAAACTTTGACACCTGTGAATATAAGGAATCAGTTTTCCATCATTGCTACCAGGAAATGTTCCAATAGGCACCGCTACAGACATTTCCTACATGATAGTAAACAGGGTGTTACAGAGAATATTTTTTTTTCTTGCAGATGCTTTTGTTGAATTTCATTGACTTGAACAAGTTGGAGATAAATTTACAGAATACATGTAGTCTGATAGTTTCTAAGCCTGGGTCATCTAGCTTCAATGAGTCAAATGCAATTTTGAACACTTCTCAGAGCTATGTGTTTAAGAAATATTTTATTATTTCCCCTCAGAGATATAGGTTATATTCTAAATCATTTACTAAATAGAACTGTGGATCATTCAACTCTCATATCATTAACGTATTTTGCATATAAACTTCTAATTGCTTTCTTTATACTTGTTTAAAAATGAATATATTCTTTTGTATTAACATTTCATATAAAGTCATGGTCTAGACATGTACATGCACTGCTAAAATTAAATCATCAATAATCACTATCTAAAATGAATTACGTTCCAAACCTCTGGCTAATGATTTATCTCTTCTTCATGGAACCGATCTCTATCAGATTGATTTATGTAGCAGCCAATCATGTTTCAGTAAACTGCAGCATGCACATGCATCTTTAAGTGATGATAAGCTGTGACTGTCCATTTATTTATACACTACCAACAAAAAACGAAAAAGAAAAGAAGGAAAGTGAAGTCCCAACCTGTTTCAAGAGCTTCACAGAATGACCAAATCCTGTAAAATGATAATAGCAAATTCTATGTCAAGTTTTATAATAACTGATAAAGTATCAAGTGTATGGAAAAACATATACAAAAATGGTGAACATGAAAATTGCAATATTTGATATACGGAGTTATTTGCCTTTGCATGTTTATGTTATTTGCTTTGATAGTAAGGTATCCTTTTGCACATTTACATTATTTGATTTGATAGTAGATGCTTTTGTTAGTTGTTGGAAATGATTGACAACCTCATGCTGTTCTATTTAATTGCCTTTTCTGCAATGCAAGGGTCAGTGTTTAGAAGACACTTTTATAAATAAACCCAGAGTGTGTGTGTGTGTGTGTGTGTGTGTGTGTGTGTGTGTGTGTGTGTGTGTGGGCATGCACATGTGTATTGTAGAGGTTTCATTTCTTAAACCGGTTCAGTAACTATTTGGCTACGACTGGCATCATATTTATCTGTATTTACTTTAAGGTTTATTTCCAACCTTGATATTTTTTGTTTTTCTATGTTTACGAAGATGAATAAATCTCTGGAAGAGAATGAAAGTATTCTAAAATAGCTCTTTATATTTAAAGGGAATCTAATGATACATACACTGTTGCAACAAAACATATAAGATTACACTTTCATGGCGTAAACATTATTTGTGCAAAACTTAAAGGATTGAAAATCTATGAGTTTTATATACTGCCAAAATATATATTCTATTTTTTGTACTTGTTATCTCACAATTCATAAAATTCAATTGTAAATTTCCCAATTAATAAAATATAGGCATATGTTATTAAAGACAATATATGTACCCCAATATTAAAAATGTTAGCATTTTTCTACTTAACCTAAAAAATTAAACTCATACAGTTCTTAAGTTACTATTAATATAACTCATTATTATTTTCTTCAGGACATAGCTCGGTTCTTATCATTTTTATTTTAACATTAGTCATAGGTATATAATTTATCATAGGTCTAGATAATTTTTAATATATTTGCTAAATTCTACAAAACATCACACACGTGGTGTTAATTTAGTATGGTTAGTTTTCCTCATTTCTCCATCATAAACTCTACTTCAGACCCTTTTATAAACCAACCTCAAAAGGGTGATTTTATTTATTTTTGCAAAATACTATCTTTGCTTTTATCCATCCAAGTGGTGTTTAGGTGACCCGGGGTCCCACTTGTAACTCTCAGCAAGGCGGGTCTGTTGAACAAAGAAAGGACCTGAAGATATGATACTGCTCAATCCCTGTAGAGCCAAATTTACCCTAGCTACCCTTACAGTGATAAGAACCTCAAGAACTTCACCCAGCAATGTTGGAGACCACAAGGTGCTGAGAACCATCTGTTTTAGGTGCATGTGTACAAATATCTGTACTATCTCTCCTGCCGCTCTCTAAAATAGTTTATTAAGAAAAGTGAAAGAGAGATGTGTTCAAGAGAGAATACAGTCTTCTCCACCTTGTCAAGGGTTACTTTCTTAAAGAAAAAGAAAGGAATTACAAGCCTCAGGTTGATATCTGTATAACTCTCAGAATGGGAATGCCCAATGCACTGATTTTTTTTAGGCAAAGAGATGAAGAAATGAAACTGAATAGTATTTTAAGTGATTTGATAAATAAAGGTCAAATGTGATCATTTCAATGGTTAAAGAAAGAATAATGTGAAAAAAGAATAAGCTTAAATCTTGACACTATCAGTTATATCCATATAGATGTGCAAATCTATTAATTGCTCTGAGTTATTTCATAATCAGTAAAAAATATATATAATATCAAGTTAGTCTGACTTTGAGTAACTTGATATTATATATTATAATATATAATATCAAGTCAGACACCTGAATAATCTGCCGTCGGTACTCATGAATACACTAGCTTGGCTCTTCACACGCTACCTGTCTGAATGCAAGGTGCCCTCCCAATGGAAAACCAGCAGGACAGTTCTACTGTTCAAGAAGGGAGACATTCACGACATCGGCAACTATCGCCACATCTCCCTGTTGTCCGTCATCTACAAGCTCTTTACACGAGTCATCCTGAACAGGATTAGCAAAACACTAGATGAAGGACAACCATCTGAACAAGAAGGCTTCTGGAAAGGATTCAGCACAATCGACCATATCCACACAGTAACCAAGCTCATTGAGGTTTGTAGGGAGTACAAGATGCCGCTCTGTCTCACGTTCATTGATTTACAGAAAGCCTTTGATTCTGTGGAGATTGAAGCAGTCATCGAAGCCCTAGTCAAACAGGGTGTTCAAACCCAATACATCAAGATCCTTTGTGAGCTGTATTACGGATTCACCACCAGGATCTCACCATTCTAGAAAGAAGTGATCATTAATGTGAAAAGAGGGGTTCGAAAGGGTGATACCATTTTACCAAAACTCTTCAGCGCCACCCTCAAGAACATCATGCAACAATTAGAATGGTAAGGAATGGGAATGAAGATAGATGGTCGGCAACTACACCACCTCCGCTTCGCTGATGACATCGTTCTAATAACACCGAACATTAGCCAAGCGACACAAATGCTGGCTGACTTGACCGAGAATGTGGAAAGATAGGTCTACAGCTGAATCTAAAGAAAACTATGTTCATGAAGAATGAACTAGGTCCAGAGGCCCCATTCACTCTCAAGGAACAAACATCTCTGAATGCAGCAGTTATGTGTACCTAGGTCGAGAAATCAACATGATGAATGACCTAAAACCTGAGCTGCGCAGGAGGAAGAGATTGTCATGGAATGCCTTCAAAGGCATCGAAGAAATAGCTAAAAGAACAAAGAACCTCCGGCTCCGGGCACATCTCTTTTGACTCTACCGTTCTCCCTGCATTAACATATGCCTCAGAAATCTAGGCCCTACGAAAGCATGATGAGAATGCTATTCGGGTCTCCCAGAGAGGAATCGAAAGAGCTATGCTTGGAATATCACGCCTCACTCAAGTGAGAGAAGGAATCCGGAGTTCAGACCTCCGTCGCTATTTCAGAATCAGGGACGCTGTCTTGTTTGCCAAGGCATCGAAAATCAGATGGTCTGGACATGTAATGCGATTTGGAGACAACCTCTGGACTAGAGCTGCTACCGACTGGATCCCACGGGATATCAAAAGATCACGTGACCGCCCACTTACAACATGGTCAGACTTCCTTGTCAAGACCCTGAAGGAACGGTTTGAGGCTCTTCATATTCCTGAATCAACCAGATGCCATTGGGCTACATTGGCACGTGATAGTGTCCAATGGAAATGTTACTGGCGCCCGCTCAAGCAAATCGATGAATAACAGGATTCAAGTGATCAAGTGATCAAGTGATCAAGTTAGAAAGAAAGACCTAAGACTGGATGAGCTAGAAAGGAGGAATACAGGAGAATAAATTTATGGCTTTCCCTCACTGCTTTCAGAAGCTCCTCTCTTAGAGGTCAAAACTAACCTGCATTTTGACTACTATGATGCAATTCGTGGGTCAAGTGTCCAGTGCAGGAGGCAAAGTGAAGAACTGTGAAAAGTGTGTAATGGTAGAAAAGTAGAAAATGTTTCTAGAGCTATTAAAGAAAGGACTAAGGTCCTTAATATAGAAAATTCAAAACAAATTTCAGAGTAAAAATACAGAGGAAGTAACATGTAGATGCATTTCTGAACAATGTGAGGACCTAATCACATAAAAAGAGGCAAAGAATTGGCATACATTTTCCTTCATTTGCCTTATGAGGTCTGATATTAAGGTCTTTAATCCATTTATATATGACTTTTAATCCATTTATATATGACTTTTGGGCCTGGAATTAAAGATAGATGCTCATTTTATTTCTTTTTTTTTTTGCATGTAGCTGTTTAGTTTTCCAGTACCACTTGTTGAAGAGGCTTTCTTTATTCCACTTCACATTTCTTACTCTTTTATAAAAGATTAAGTCACCATATTTTAAAGGTCATTGTCAGCACATTTAACACTATTCTATGGGTCACCAGGACTGTCTTTATTCTATAACCATGCTGTTTTAATTACTACTGCTTTGTAATACAGTTTGAAGTTGGGGGAGGGTGGCAACTCCTATCTTCTTTTTCCCAATAATTGCTTTAGCTATTCATGGAGCTTTATTGTTCCATTTGAATTTCAAGAGTGTTTTAAATATTTCTTTGAAAAATGTTATAGGGGTCTGTTATAGGGATCTCAGTGAATCTGCATAATGCTTTGAGAAGTATTGGCATTTTGATAATGTTAATCCTTTGGCAATATTCACAATTGCTAGATTCTGGAAACAACCCAGTACCTGAGAATAGACAATTGGTTAAAGAAAGTATGGTACATCTACACAATGGAATACTAAGCAGCTGCTAGGAAAAATGAACTCATGAAATGTACTTATATATGGATGGACATGGAGAATATCATGCTGAGTGAAATGAGTCAGAAGGGGAGGCACAGTCAGAATGTTTGCACTATAAAAACATAGTATGAGACTCATAGCCAAGGACAGTAGAAATAAGGTCAGGAGGATTTGTCCTCAGATGGAATACTGACTCAGGATCTGGGGAGAAGGCAGCTGAGATAACATGGCAATGATCACTCTGGATAAGAACTACATGTTGAGAGTAGGTTAAATAACAAACATGATAACCTCTCAGTAACTGTATTGCAAACTGTAATATCCAAAAGGGGAGAGAGAAAGAGAGTAAGAGAGAGAGAAGAAAAGTTCCAGTCAAAGGGGCATGCTGGAGGTGGAGTGGGTGGGAGGAAAACTAGAATCATTAATGGTGGAAAATGTTCACTGGTGGAGAGATGGTTATTGGAACATAACTAAACCTAATCATGACTGAAACCTAATCATGGACAGCTTTGTAACTGTTTACTCAATTTTTAAAAAAGGCAAAGAAGGGCCAAATCAATAATACAACAGAGAGGTTGCTTGCCTTATATACAGTCCACAGGAATTGAAACTGCAATATCACCAATGTGGTCCCTGAGCATGTGAAGAGGAGGTGTAGAAGGAGGAGAAGAAAGAAGATGAGAGGACAAGGATGAGAAGAAAACAAGAAGAAGGAAGAGAAGGAGAAGGAGAAGGGGCAGAGAAATTCTGGGCAAAATTTCAATTAATATTTTCAATAATACTAGGACTAGAATGAACTCTTTAAATTTTGTGATTTGAAAATAATTACATATGCTTCATAGGTCATAGTTAAAAAATAGACTTAGTTATGTGATGGGTTTCAAATAGAAGAGTGATGTTTGTTTTAGTTTTGTGGGGTTTTGGGGGGTGAATCTAAAACTTCCCTGCTCAACACTTAATTCTAGCTTTACACTCAGAAATCACTCCTGGCAGTGCTTGGTGGGCCTTATGGGTTTTCAGGGGTCAAATTTGTCCCATACATATGCAGGGAACTTCCCAACCTGCTGTACTATTTTTCAGACAATTAGAAGGGATTAGAAGAGTGACAATTAGAAGGGATCTCCTGGATGCTGTGTGGAAAAATGAATTGGGTAAGAAAAAATATTTTAAAAATATAAAGAGAAAATAACAATTAAGACAAAAAAAAACTAAACATGAAATTAAGATGTAATAACAGGGAAAATATTCCTAACTACCATATGAGTCATAACAATTAACTCAGAAAGGTAAGAATTCAAATAAGTTACTGGTTCAGTTTAAGGGAAGATAGGACTTAAGCTAAACCTCAAACATTAAATAGATTTAGAACAAGTAAAGACCATAGGATTTCTAAGACTAGAATAAGAAATTTGGGGTACAGCCAAGACAGTAAAGTGTCTGCCTTGTACATACAGACCTGGTTTGATCCCTGGCGTTGCACAGTGGTTCCTGAGCACCACCAGGAATGATAACTAAGCATAGATTTGGTAGTAAGCCCTAAGCACCTGAACACAGTCAGATGTGGCCGAAAACCAAAGAAATAAAATAATGGAGGAAGAGGTGGAGGAAAACAAGGAAAAGAGAAGAAAAAATGAGAAGTGGAAATGAAAATCAAAGACGAGGAAATACTTGAATTTGGGAATTAGAGACTTTCAGCTCTTTCTGATAAATTCTTAATTACTCAACAGATATTTAAATAGGCTTTTGAGATTTTCAGGTCTTTAGACCCTAGAAGATTTAAATTTTCCCTCTCAATATCATATAGTCGAACTATCAGCTACTGACTTAATTGAAACAAGACTAGGTATGACTAATAATTCCTTAAGATTAGAAAATTCTAAATTAAAGCATACTTAAAACAAGACTTGTCAGTTAGTGACATAGCAATGCTTCCATTATCTGCTGTTGATGTCATTGTTACTTTGTACATAAAACTAAAAGAACAGTTATGTAGTTTTATATTTTTAAATAAGAAAGCAATATGTCTTATAATGAAAATAGGTTGTATTTTTATTAGACTACAAAGCAATGGGAAAATAGAAATGTCAACTATACAAGCATGTAATAGTGGAATTAATAGTTAAAGACTATTGAGAAATTTTTTTTTGAGATCAGGCACATTCAGAGAGGTAATGGCCTTAGGTGGAGGTGGTGCTCTGAAAACTTTTTTTCTGAGCTAGCAAAACTTTACCTATTTGAACAGAATATGTATATTTTGCACAAAAGTTTCTACTAACTTTTCTAGATAATAGTATCAAAATTTTAATTGATATAATTTTTAATTTCATAATACATTTAGCTCTCAAAAGAAATTCTTTATTTCATTGAAACGTGCCCCCATAAACCTATGAATATATTTAAATTATCATAGTTGATATACATACCTATCAGTGATATAAATATTTGTTGACTTATGGGATTGAAGAGTCAAAATCATGTGTTTGAGGTTAAATAACAAGAAAAGGGCACAACCAAACTAAGAATTAAGAAAAATACGGAAAAAAAATATTTTCTTAAGTCACCATTTGCAGTACTTTGAACTTCCCTCTGGGGGCAAAGAAGTTGTTAATAAAATTCATAATAGTCTCAAGTCTCTTGTAAAGAAGTAAAAAAATTGTACATAATTTTGTTTTACAATAAAAAATAGTAGTGACTAAGTAAAATTCATATAGAGATAACTAGATTTCTGTTACTAAGTGACTCCATTTACAGAGTGTGAGTGAAACTCATTGCACACTTTAGGAAGTTATTGTCTCAATGAGAGATTGTTTTAATCTTAACTATCTGAAAAAATTATTTCAAAAACTTAAAGTTATTAATACAAAAGATTCACCCATGAAATGCTTACGGTTTCCTTTCCTTTCCTATCTGAGACCCTCAATTTCTTCAAGGCTTCACTTATTTCATGTGGCCTTACTACAAAGATCACCAAACCCAAAATATATGATAGTCCACATATTTTGGAGTACATAAAGCAATATTAAGTGTAGAGCACATGTTTAATATGTACAAACCCTAAGCTTCATCCCCAAACCCACATGGCCTTTCATGTACCACCAGCTATAACCCTGGTGAACCTGATAACTACATCAATTCACTGCCTTATGAGGCTTCATGGAATATTGCAGAATAATAATAATAACAATAATTTGTATCACTTGTCTTACCATTGTTCATCGATTTGCTCCAGTGAGCACCAGTAACGTCTCCATTCGTTGGGAATGAGGTCCATTATTGTTACTGTTTTTGGCATATTGAATACACCACGGGTAGCTTGCCAGGCTCTGCCGTGGCTCTGGGTTCATCCCAGGGGTCCAGTCTTTTTTCTATGTCAGACCGTCAACCATCCAGGGCCCATGGGGTATGGACCTGGGTACAGACATGCCTATAATTATGATAATAATTATAATAATGATAATGATAAAATAAAGCATAAAGTCTTTCAAGATAGTAGGAAGGTTTTGCATCAATGTTGGGAAAACTCTCACTGTCATATTATAATTTATTTTTTAACCTTGACCAACTGGATTCAATTTATGAAAGTTTGTATTCTGACAGAGTAGTAAAAGAAACAGAGGAAGAGTGGAACAGCATTTTCTTTTTCTTAATTATGGGGGTAGAGCAGTGATCAGCACCACTTCTAGTGGTGCTCAGGGATTACTCCTGGCTCTATGCTTAAGGATTACTCTTAGCAGTGTTTGGGGACCTTTTGCAGGAATGGAGCAAATTTGGCCATGTTAAAGGAAAGTGGACTATTTTCTTGTACTGCTGTTCTTCACTCTAGATTCAACAGCATTTTGAAAGACTATCGTAAAAACATTCACACACAAAAAATATGTGAATTAATTTTCAATGAAGAATAGAACACTGAGAATTATTATCGAGTAAAAGTGCTATTCATTGAGTTGCATTTCTAATAAGATCTGAAAACACTGTCAATTTATAAACCAGTTTTCTACAATATGCTGTGCTGTTCAAGTAGACTTCTTTTTTTCACTTTTATTTAAACACAGTGATTTACAAAACTGTTCACAGTACAGTTTCAAGTATTCAATATTCCAACATCAGTCCCTCCACCAGTGCACCCTTACTGACACCAAAGACCCTCATTTTCCATCCATTCCCCATCCCCATGCCTGCTCCTTAGCAAGCACTAATTATATTTCTTACTACAATATATATCTCAGAATGGTATTGCTAATGTCATGACTTTTTTTGAGTTGTTATGTGTGAATTGTACCATCTGTGTTATTGCTTTTGCTTACTGAATTTATTAAACATAGTGGGCTTCTACTCAAGTTTTTAACAAAGATGTTCATATTGATTTCTTACAAATATTCAATATTCAACCCAAACCCACCTCTATTGCAACTGTAGATCACAATTATTTCAAGTATCCTCAACCACTACTTGAGCCTATCCTACGCAGACCCTGAATAATTTATTTTATATTGTTTGTTATAGCTCATTTGCTGAATATGGTCAATAATGTTTTCTTAGAAGAAAGTTAATGAGGGTTGTTCAATATAATGATGGAGCCACTGAGGTATTAAGCCCTTTGTATAAGAAATCACGGATACATTGTTACAGGATAGGCATTGTGACTATATGCTTAGCTATTGGGTGCCTTATACTTATATCTATTAAATGTGATGTGATGCTTGGTATATTAATATACTAGAGTTTGAGATGTTGCTCCAGGAATTCCAAAGATTATTACTGGGTAATAAAGTTGGAAGTAAATTTATAACTGGGTAGTGCCTTTGGGGCATGAATGTATTCACCAGATCTTCTGAAAAGCAGAGAAATGGTGGAGGGAGCCCATTCCTGACTCTGAGAAAGCCTGGAGAATTCAGTTGCAAAACCCCTCAAAGTTTTTGTGAATAGCATTGCCTGTGGTATTTGAAAAGTTCATTTTGCTGTCAAATGATTTTTACAAATAAGACATAATACATAAAATGCAGAGAACAGTGAAGAGGGAAAAAAATAAACCTCTGAAGTAACAATAATATGACCTATTCATATAGAAATCTTCAAAAAGCACTTTTGTAATTGTAATTCCAGTGATTTATATTGTTAAAAATATACTCCTATGGAGGGATAAAATATTATTTAAATACCACCCATATGGACAACACATAGAGATACACATTTTCATAAAAAGTTATAGTTGTAAAGAATATATAGATAAATGTATAAATATATAAAATATATAATGGATTTTGGATTGTATATACTGTGTATATGCAACATTTTAAAAATATTTTTCACAAGAGTTAATTTTATTTTTCCCTGAGTAAGTAAATCTGATTTTTTCATGCCATGGGGTGAGACGGGTATTGGTGGAATACATACCCTTTCTTTCACCAATAAATGTGAAACATTTACAGTAATGATTAAAGTATTTTCTTTTTTAGAATAACTCATCAAATTTTCTCTACTAATACTCATTTGTAAGTGCTAAAAGTTAAGAAGTGCCCTGTTACAAGTGAAATGAGAGTGTCAAACTTGCAAAAATGAAAAACTAAGCTGAAATGACTATTATAGCGTTCCTTTAAAATAAAAAATCATAAAGTATTTCCTGCTTTGTTCCATTTCTCAGTTGGAACTTACAGTCATAGAGGGAATGTATATAGATTAAAATCTAACATATCCCCTCTTAAAAAAACATAAGCATAATCACTTTTTATTTCTTTTATGTTGTGCAATAAAATGTGGTACTATTTTAAAGCTGTAGACATTCCTTGAGAGTCTCTCTAGAAATAAATAACTGACATTGTTTTTCATTTGATAAGCTAAGTTATAGAAAACTATAACTTTTACGTTTTGTAACCAGGAGTGCAGTAAAAACTAATTTATACATGTCCCTTTTTAATCAGCTATACAAAATATCAAATTATATCCATTGCAAAATAGAGAAACCATGTATACTATTATTAGAAATCTAAATTGATATATTAATTATAGAAAACAGTATGGCAATTCCTTAAAAAATTAAAAGAAATTGTATAAGTATATATATATATATACATATATATACACCCATGTTAGCTGCATCAGTATATACAATAAACAAGTTAGAAACATCCTATGTGGTGACAAGATAAAAGAAAAGGTGGTATCTCACCTAATGTAATGCTACTTAAATATAAAAATGAGAGAAGTCTTTCCATATCTAGAGAGTATTATGCTTAGTAAAATGTAATATGTAGAAAGACAATGTGATTTCATTTATTTCTGATACATAAACAAAACAAGTAAATGGACTAAAATTTTTTTTAAATTTAGAACAATATATCAAAATTAATGAATATCAGAAGAAAAGGGGAAGTGTATGGGTCAGTTCAATGGAATTGTCAACTATATGGTAAAAATATAGAATTAAACTTTTGGTGATAAATTTAACGTACTATATATAGTCTTTGATTTATAACAGTGCATGCCATAGTACTCAAAACTTGATATTGTGATAATGCATTTTTTCTTTAATAAATATTTAGATAAGAAGTAAATTTTCTAGATAAAATGTAACATATAACAACAGTATCACAATATGTATAATAATCATGAATAATTATTGATTGATTTATTGAAAACTCATTTTGCTTACCCAGCCAGTAATTAAACTCTTAAAAATTAATGTGGACATTTATTTAGCTTCTTTTGAGTACAGGATGTGGTGTTTCACCCTGCATTGTCCTAAAATCTCCTTGAGATCTTCTCTTCCAAAACGTCTACTATTTAAGGTAGATGCCAAGACAAATTTCTCTCTTTCATACCCTTTTTCTGTTTTAGCACTCAGCACAGTCTTGCTCTACTAGTTTTCTCCATCTAGACTTTGTTGTTCAGGAGATGAAAACTGTATGACTGAGAGCCAATCATGAACATCTTTGTAATGGTCCATCACATGGTGATTCAATAAAAAAAGCTTCACTTTTCCTTAGTCTGACCCCTTCTGTTTCTCATAGAGTCAGAAATTATCTTCTGACCCTCCTTGGTCTACGAAAATATCCTCAGAATACTAGTGATCAAAATTCCCAGCCTCATTGTGTAGCCATCATTAAGCCTTTTCCGGCTTTTTCTAATTCAACCTAATTTTAAAGGTGTTGTATGTCATGCTTGAGGGTCAGTGTGTGACTCAAAATTATTCTTCCTTTACAAAAATGTATCACTGTATCACTGTCTGTATCACTGTCTTCCCGTTCATCATCGATTTGCTTGAGCGGGCCCCAGTAACATCTCCATATGTCCTGTCTCATGCTAGTAGAGCCCAAGGCATCTGCTTTCTCCAGGAACATAAAGAGCCTCAATCCATTCCGGAATGAGTCTATAATTGTTACTGGTATTTGGCATATATATCAAATACAACACGGGTAGCTTGCCAGGCTCTGCCGTGCAGGTAGCATACTCTTGTAGGCATCTCTAAGTCCAGCATTTATTGATGAACCACGCGGCTGCTGATAGGCTGGTCTGCTGGGTGGAGGTCTGACGAGAGAGAAATCCGGATGTGGAAAATGGAGGCCCTCATGGAGTGAGGGGTCGTCTGGCTTGTTGCGAGGCTCTGCCGGGGTGGTGGGCCAGGACTAGAACCCACCATCCCACCCGGGTGCCTCGTGAGCAGCTGGTCACAGGAAGAGTCAGTAGCAGCTCTGCCCCATGTCTGCGAGTCTCTGGACCGGCATACCTGAGCTGGATTTAAGAAAGACTGCTGCAGGGTGGAACTCGATTAGCCAGGCGCTGATAGGCTGGTCTGCTGGGTGGAGGTCTGACGAGAGAGAAGTCCAGATGTGGAAAATGGAGGCCTTCATGGAGTGGGGGGGGGGGGGGGGGGTCTGGCTTGTTGCAAGGCTCTGCTGGGGTGGTGGGCCAGGACTAGAACCCATCATCCCTCCCGGCGCCTCGTGAGCAGCTGGTCACAGGGAGAGCCAGTAGCAGCTCTGCCCCATGTCTGCAAGAGTCTCTCAAAAATGGCTTCTTGATTAATTGCTATAGTCCTAGACTTCTCCCATAGAAGAGAGATGATTATCTCTGGATGCATTGTTGAGTCAAGGTTAGCAGATATAAACTAGTAGAATAAGTTTTATTTATAAGTTTATAAAGATTTGAAACTTGAAATCTAGAAATCCAGATCAAGATGTACCAGGGCTCAAGTGAGTGAGTAATGAGACTTAACACAAACCAAATGCTTGATTTTGAATGTCAAAAACTTCTTGCATCTTTTCATTACAGGAGCTTTATTGAACTCATTGTTGGGTCCTACTAAATATCCAGCATGGTACGCATATATCCGTCTGTGTCAGGAGATGATTGGCTTTTTTGTAAAAGGCTGTTCAAGGGAGAAATCATAAAGTCGGTGTATACATTAAACACTTTAACATAAAATATTAAATGTGTGCAGTTTTCTAGGTGTATACATTAAACACTTTAACTTAAAATATTAAATGTGTGCAGTTTTCTAAACATTTTTTAATCTTTTTTATACATTTGTTTCCACTGTTCTGCTATCACTGTCTTCCCGCTTCATCTTCGATTTGCTTGAGCGGGCACCAGTAACATCTCCATATGACCTGTCTCATGCAAGTAGAGCCCAAGGGAACCTGCTTGCTCCAGGAACATAAAGAGCCTCGAACCATTCCATCAGGTCATGGGAATGAGGTCTATAATTGTTATTGGTGTCTGGCATATCAAATACGACACGGGTAGCTTGCCAGGCTCTGCCGTGCAGGTAGCACACTCTTGTAGTAATCTCAAAATCCAGCATTTATTGATGAAACATGCGGCTGCTTGTGGCGGCTGGAGTGGGACTGTGAAAGGCTCTTCTGATGGGTGGAGTTCTGACAAGAGGAAAGTCCGGATGTGGAAAAATAGCAGCTCTCATGGAGTGGGGCGGGGGTCATCTAGCTTGTTGTGAGGCTCTGCTGGGCCGGATTAAAAAGACTGCAGCAGGGTGGATCTTGATGAGTCGGGCTGTGATAGGCTGGTCTGCTGGGTGGAGTTCTGACGAGGAGGAAGTCCGGATGGTTCTGCTATAAACTACAGTAAAATACCTTAATGATGACTTCTAGCTTAACCTTCCTCAAAGCAAAAATAGTGGTTTTAAGACAGGGCCAAAGAACAGCACAGGGTTTAAATGCTTGTCCTATATGCAGTGGACCAGGACTTTATTTCTGGTAGAGTCTGATATAGTCCTTGGAGCACCATCAGGAGTGATCCCTGGGCACAAAACCAGGAATAATACCTGAGCAACTCTGTGTGTAAGCTAAAACCAAAGACCATTGTTAAGCATTCTGTATACATAATCCTTTCAAATTAAAAAGATATTTTTTTCTTTCAATGTTTTCCACCCTAGATCAGATTATCAAGGACTGTTGTTCTAAATTATTTACCTTTATCAACTTTTCTAAATAGTACACTTAGTTTTACTATCTACAATAACTGTTTCACATTACAATTTACCAGGACACAAATATCAAATTAAATTTCATGATTAAAATTCTATTATGGGAAAACAGAGGTTTAAAAATAAACAAGGCTTACTGTTAAGAAAGATTCAGTTCATTAGTAGAAGCAAGGTCCACAAATAGGATAGAATGATAGAAATTACATATAACCCTTGCATTTTGCATGTTCTGGGCATTAGTGCATTTTATAGGAGAAATGGTGGACATCTGCAATCTAGAGGACTTGTTAGGTGGAATAAGTTAAATGAGTTTCCAGTAGACTTAAAACCAAGGGCACCTGGGAATTCAAGTGGGACAGTGAATCCCAGATAGGAGAAAAAATTTAAGTAGATGAAAATATGTATTTAGCCTTTCAACTATTTACTCGTTAATAATTTGATATTAGGGAGATAGCAAGATTCAATGCAATAAACAAATCCAAAGATGGTTTTTTATCTTAACACACTTATCTGGGAATTCAAGTGAGAGAGTCAATCCCAGGTCAGTGGAAAAACTTTAAGTAGATGAAAATATTTATTTAGCCTTTCAACTATTTGCCCATGTTAATAGTTTTATAATAAAGAGATAGCAAGCTTCATTGACATAAGAAATTAAAAGATGATTTTTGAACTTAATACACGTATTTAAACTGAACATATACATAACAGTAAACGCTGCATTTCTAAGAACTAAACACATACATAATTTCATTGAAATCAGAACATTTTTAATTCTTTGGTAAAATTTGTCATTTGCCTCAATTATCACCAAAAACAGTTTAAATGAGTAAGTGGAAATTAAAAATGAGTTTTTAATAAATTTTGTAAAGATGACCAACTAATACAAATTAGTCCCACATGTTTCTGACTTAGATTTAGTGCCCCTGTCTGACATAAAAATGACACCAAAATTAAATTATGTTTTTATCAATATATGATATTTTAGATGACTGAGAACATACAAATGACACTTAAAAATTCATCAAATGGTTTTCTTTCTTTTTTCTTTCTTTCTTATCCAGACGGTGATCAGGGAACCATATGTGGTGCTGGGACTCAACTCCATGTGAAAGCAAGAGCCTCACCTCTGCATTATCTTTGGCACTCCAACAACCGTTCACATTATTATGCTATGTTGGTCATCAATATATATTGACTAATTTCTAGAAATATGAATTTATCCAGATTCATTTGTAGACCAAATATGAATAATATTCTGATGTACATAGTATTGTTCATCATATAGCCAAAGGTAAGATATATGATCTATATATAAATGACAAATAAACTAAATATGGGTCCTTTCTGAGAATGAATTCATATACAAGGTACTAAACTACTGATACTAATAAATTGGAATCGCCCTATTTTGTTAATGACACCAACTCTCTGGCAAATAACACTTCCAGGGTCATATCTCACTTCAGGATCTCTTGTGTTAATCTTGTCAGTAACCACAGTGTTAACCTCTAACAAGAAGAAAGGTCATCAGTACTGAGTTACTACTCTGCAAGCAGACTACCATCAAAGCCAGTCTCATTGCCACCAAGGACTGTTTAGCTGAGAGTGTAGAAAATCAACAGAGACAGATGCTAAAGAAACCGTGGACAGGGGAGCTAAAGCTGTTGATCACAAGCAATGGGGATGCTGTGAGGCACCACCAGAGGCAGTGAGAAAAGCTGTCATTTTGGGGTCACAACAGGTGTAAATGCTGTCAGGTAGCTCTCTCCAAATGGGGTGTCTCACTCTAGAGAAATAATGTCACACTGTCCAAGAGTGAACACAAAGTGGGACTGCTAATAGCAAAAAGGATTCCCCACCAGCAGCTCCTAGGCTAGGAAAGGACAGAGTGATTCACACTGTGTATGTGGAACTCTGCAAGGCTCCATTGATCTTGTAGTCGAAACTCATGCATGTGGCTTGAAATACCTTCAGCTCTGTCATCTGTAAATATAAGCAATGGTCATTCCCTCTCCCTGACTTTAGGAGGACAGAGAGGATGATGGCACAGCTATGCAGATGGTGCACAGTCGGAAGGTAATATTAAACATTGACTTACCTCCTCCTCTTATGAGAACCTAGGAGGGGAATTAAATGAAAAGCATTCATTTTAAAATGTAAATGGATGTAGGAGAGATAGCTTAGTTTTGTCAGATCCTGTCTGTATATATGTAACATTAAAAAGGTAGTATCTCAACTGAAACATTCACTAATTACCACCTTCATATATGTAAGGCCTATGTTTGAGTTCCCATGCTCCATATGTTCTTGTCTCATGATAATATGTCACTGCTTTGAAATATGGCATTTCTCTTATCTATTAATTCATTCAACATTTACTTTTTAATACTTTACATGTGCCAGAGTGCTTGAAATTATCCTTTTTTTTCATTGAACTGTGTGTGTGTGTGTGCATGCGCACACGCTGCATTTGTGAGAGCAGCAACCCCCTGTGCTCAGTCCTTATTCCTGCATCTGCACTTGTGGTAGTGTTCTCGGGGTCTATAGGAAGCTGGGAATTGAACCCAGGTTGCCTACATGAGAGGGAAGTGTCTTACCCACTGTATTATCTTTCAACCTCACTGGTATTTACTTTGTTAATGAACAAAATAGAAAACTCACTGCCTTCAAGAGTCACAGCTTAGTATTACAGACATTTCAAATCTCAACAAATTATTGTTAAAATTGCAAATCGGATAAATGCTAAGACAAAATGTCAGCTTCTGTTGGGTTCTGAGCAGCTAGCCTTAGGGTCTCACACTTTCCCTTAAGGGCCCAGCATTTTCCTGCCACAAAGCTCTAAGGGAAATGCCACAAGGCTCTAAGGACAAGACGCAGAATGGGCCCTGCCCATATGGCTACACCCAAATTATCTGTATTTATCCAAGCTAAGGTGAGGTAGAATGTGCCTGGTCTTCTGACCTCTGACCACAGTATCTTGCAAATGTTAAATCTAAATCTGTTGCAATGACCCAGGAGCTTGTAAATGCCATTTGATTTGTGCTTGTATCACCCCACCCAAAAGTTGTGTAATGGGCTTAAACTATGCTCAGTAAAATGAGAACTGCTATCCAGAACTCCCTGCTGCAGCAGTGTCTTTCTTTCCTTTCTTAGCAGTGGCAAGGCAGAGTTTCTCCCAAATCTGTCCCTCTACTTTTCGCAGGGATGAAGTCCAGCAAGATCTAGGTCTCCGTCATTTGTGCTGGGGTTGCTGGCCAGGGCCCCCAACAAGTTACCTAGATTGACCATATTTCTGGACTGAGGCAATGTGTGAATGACCAGGAGAAATCGGGACTACAGCTGCACAGAACAGATAGTTTTAAATGGTTTTTAAAATTGAGCTCCTAGACTCCAAGACTGTGAGAACTATTTAATAATAATATGATGTTTGAACACTTTAGAAACAATGTATTTCCTTTCTCAATTGTATACTGTTTTGTTTTAAATAGCTATTATTTGAAATTGTGTTAAGCTATTATTTCGGAGGGATGATTTAAATTTTGTTCTTATCAAATTAGTGCTATAGTTTTAGAAATCTAGAGCAAATATTCAGTGTAGTTGATGGTAACATTGAATCTGGCTGGAGGCCCCACACCTTTTGATGCATAGACTATGTGTCAAAATCTTATCCTGATCTGCTTGTCTTGGGTGAGGTGGTTACAAGACCTGCATTAGTTATTTATAACTCTCAATATTACTCCTAAATAGTGTACAGGAGACCAGAGAGAAGCTTCAGCTGCCTTTTGAAAGGCTCCGACATGTAAAAGATTTAACCAAGCTGAATGTTGAATGACAGAACTCCAAGACTCAGTTACTCGTGGGAAATACTCCTAGTAAATACCCAATGGAAAGTTAGTTTTGTATTCCTGGGCCCTCCTATGGGTTTTTCTGTTCTTTGCTACTTCCTGGACTTATAATGAGTTCCTGATAGTCAATGAGCCTAGATAAAAGGAGACACACAACTCTATTCCAGCATTAAATACGGTAATGGTTATTCCCTATACAATATTGATTGCAAAACACTTGGAATATTATTATGTATAAATCTACAATGATTTGGAAATGCAATCCAAGTAACTTTGAATAACATGCATGTTTAATGACTGCCACAGGTTCATATGTGTTATATCTAACATTTTCTTAGAATCGTGAGTTTTACTCTAAGATAGTAAGACACAAAAAATAAATTGGTCTGCAATGAGAAATAGTACAAAGCAAGGTTGATCCTGACACCATTGTGTCACTGTATCACTGTCTTCCTGTTGTTCATAGATTTGCTCAAGCAGGCACCAGTAACATCTCCATACGTCCTGTCACAACCAAGTGTATTCCAAGGGCATCTTCTTGCTCCAGGAACAGGAAGACCCTCAAACCATTCTTCGGATCATGGAATTGAGGTCCATAATTGTTACTAGTTTTTTTGCATAACAAATAAAACATAGGTAGCTTGCCAGGCTCTACCGTGTAGGTGGTATACTCTCAGTAAATGGCTCTCATCTTGAGCATTTACTGATGTAACTTAAAGGAGAAAGATCAGGTTTTCTCTTGGATGTTCCTCTGAGGAACTATGGAGTCTAGATGTTGAGAAAGACTGACCGCATGATGTGTGGTTTGCTCTGGCTTCTTGCTAGGTTTACTGGGATGATGGGTATCAGTTAGAACCAGTTTGACAACAATAGTTAGAAATAGTAATGCTAGACTAGAACTGAGTAGCGAACACATGCCACAAATGGTTCTCCAAGCACTACCAAAATTGAACTCTGAACACAAAGTCAGGAAAGTAGGCCCTGCTCACCATTGTATTGTGTGTATGTCTGTGTCATAACCACACATACATAGACACAATAGATAGATAGATAGAGAGAGAGAGAGTGATAGAGAGATATAGAGCGATAGAGAGATAGAAAGATATTGGTCTTACCACCCTTAAGTAGTTTACATTTCAATGACAAGAAATAAATATGATGCAACTATGCATACCATATAAGGCAGAAACTAATAGATAAATATAATGGAAAAGTATAAATTCATGTCTGTGAAGTCACAGAGGATAAAAAGAAATAGTGTGGGGACATACCAGGTAAGGGACCAAGAGGTAAAATATGTAACTGACATGTGTGTGACTCTAAGTATGATCTCTGAAACAGGGTAAACAAAATTGGACTATGGGTGGTGAGAAATTAGAGTGGGCTGAGGTTGGAGGGACATTTTGAAGATGGATAAAGAAATCAAGTGTCCTGGTGTGTGCATACATAAAATACATATGTCACAATGTCAGCACGAAGTAATAAAACTTTCTGTGTGGACAGAATCATGGTAATGTAGCTTGTTGAACCCAGGTGGAGGAAGCGATGAGATGTAGTCATTGACAGCAAGAGTATTGGCAGCAGACACCAAGATCATCCATTGGCTGTACTTCACCTTTATAATGTGGTTTATGCATGGATTATTTACTTAGTTGGTTAGGACATCAGCTCTGAAAGGATCCAGATGCTTTGGCACATGATTTCCTCAGAATTTAGTAGAACATTTTTATCCTTGTCTAGGATGGCATTATCCACTATAAATCGCAACATGCTGATTTTAGCTGTAACAGTAGCTGAAATATATCTCCTTTTCACTTTGACTCTATAGTCCCAGTCTTCACTGAGGAAGGAATAAGATTATACTGAAGTGCTCTTCTGTGCCGCAGTCTTTGAATCACCAATACATGGGTTCCTTTACTTTCTCAGTGCCTCAGTTATTTCAGCCATTTATGTTTCTATGGACTCGACCCCCTGTACCATCACCATCAACTTTCTCTACATTCTCTAATCTACTTTATCTGTCCTAAATTTCTTAGTGGGGGATGGAAAGTAATATCTGCCTCCATCATTCTGAACATTCAATGTTTCATACAGCACATGGATCTAGTAATCTGGCTGACCTTCCTTCTTGCTTAACTTCAGAGTCAAATTATGTCAGCATGTGTTGGTGGAAAGAACTCTTATGACTGATATTATTACACTAGTCAGTAGCATAATAATGTTTTAATGTTAATTGTATTTTGTCCTTTAAATAATTAAACTTTGAATTTTTAAGAAGCTATAATATGAAAAACAAATTATTTTCCTTTCCTTCTTTTTTGGTTTGGAGGGAAAAGATGTGATTCACACTCACCAGTATTCAGGGGGCCATAGAAGGTATAGGTAGGAGTTACCTATGTGCAAAGCACACACCTTAACCCCTCTACTCTCTCTCCATCCCTTAAATAAATCCAAGTCTTACCTTTATCTTATTTTATCAAATATCTCTATTTTAATATACCGCCATATATTTGAGGTGTTGCTGTGGCTGCAGTGCCCAGCTGTGTCAGCAGGTGGCAGACAGGAGAAAGGCTTATTTACAACCAGGGCTCTGCCCTGTGGGCCTTGGATGGTTGATAGTCTGACATAGAAAAGGACTTGGCCCCCGGGGATGCACCTAGAACCACTGCAGAGCCTAACACGCTACCTGTGGTGTATTCAATATGCCAAAAACAGTAACAATAATGGACCTCATTCCCAATGAATGGAGATGTTACTGGTGCCTGCTCGAACAAATGAATGAACAATGAGAAGACAAGTGACAAGTGAAGTGATACCATATATTATTTTTACATATGTGTATAATATAAATTTAGATGCTTTTAATATAACTAGTTTCTACGAAAATTGATAAAACTTTTTATCACATATTTATAGTCATCTAAATCTTTCATGACATGCATTATATTTCATTGAGTACATGTACCAAAATATGCATCTCATTTAGTCTTAAAAGTAGTCAAATATTGAACCATGATGAAATGCATCTTATCTTTAATGTAAAAGATGTTGCATGATAAGCGATCTCTATGCCACACATTTAAAAAGTAAGTCAGTGAATGTACAAGTTCCCAACTCCCTACTCCAATGTTAATCTATGAAAATTAACTGACTCATCTAGAAAATTAGAAAATTAACTGGCTAATCTAGAAAATTATGTTTTATATTTCATAAACAGATTATAAGTCCATAATTGGGCTTTCTCTATATTTTGTGCTTGGTACAGTAAGAGTTTTTCAAGAGCTCAATTATTTCATTATGAATAGAAAAATGAAGATACCTCAGGTCTTTCTGGCCTAATTTACCCCCTGTAGCCCTTGAATACCAGTAGTGATCAACCCAATTCTAAATATAAGATACTAACACAGTGTACTTTCATTAGCCTTGTAAGATTCTATAAAATTTCAATTTTTTGAAAACAAACTCTACATTCATTTTAACAAAAATCATTACTGCAACCAGAAATATCTTGCCATTTATTGAAAAAATATCTATTTTATTTACTAAGGTTTCAATATTTTTTATTTACCATTTTTACAAAAACACTGTTGGTCCTATCTCCTGGATTCATAAGCCATCATAATCTCTTGAACAAAACTGCTAATGGCATTTTGAAAATATTAAATCTTGGTTATAATTCTGCTCAAAGAATAAACATGTCAAGTGTCAACAAAATACTGTAAGTCTGCCGTGCTTCAAAGCGAGTCAAAATAGATTGCTAAATTTTGTTCTTTTCCCTGCCTATTTGAGAAAGTGAAAAAGATACACCTGTTATATTAACACATCCACTGTGTTCCAAGGCTGTTCATCTTTACAATAAATAAATTAAGAATTTAGATCCATTTGCAATTTTCAGCTCAATCTGACTCTGGAACGGCTCTAATCAAATATATCCACATGATATTGTAAACTGCATTAGAGTACATTAATAGCTTGTAAAGTAAAATTGATGTGGCTTGATGGACTGTATTCCTGAAGCAGTGACAAACTTATCAATGATAGATGCACTAATGGATATGTTGAATTGCAATAAATATAAATGCAGAATAGCAATTGCAGAGCATTAAAAATGTCATCTTGTGAGTTTAGGTATTTATGAGGCCGAGCCAGCTGGAAACATGAGTGGTGTGTTTCTCTGAGCCATGCAGCTCACAGGTCCAAGGAAAGCAGAGGCCCTTTCATCAAATAGGTCAGGCCGCCGGCAAATTGTTGTCACAGCTGTGCCATTGTCAATTAGGCCTCCAATGACTCAGCCCTTTGTTTTTTTCCTGCTTGCACATCTCACCCCCACCTTTCCTCAGAGCTTGGGTGCTTTACTCCTGCAACCTTTCCAACACATTTCCCCTTGGTGACACTCCTCACATGTTCCGATTCATCTTTCAGGCATTGATCTAAAACTCAGAGAAGTGCCGTCAGGAAAGCATCTCAGCCACTTCAAAAGGCGCTGCTATTCCTTCTGGGCTATTTTGGCATGTCAGACTCAACAGACCAAGCAGAAATGCTCCACACTGTTACACAACTGCCTCTGATGTGTTGGTGCACCTGCCCAACCTTCCTGAACCCTAAAGACCTTGTTTTATGTGAGCAAAATGTGGCAAGACAGCAGGGGTCAGGATGCAATAGAGGACACAAGCACCTCAGATGAATTTTCCCTCCTGCTCAAGCAAGAAAGTGCAGTATCAGGACCAAGTCTCAGACTAGCTGTGTATTGGAAACAGAATGGGCTGTACCTGGAACTATGTTTGTTTTCTTTTAAATGCAAGATTGGCTATGGGATTTTTGTCCAACATGCTTGCAGATCTTCAATTAAGACACTTTGATCATGTGCTAAATATGTTTGACAATGTAGGAGATTATAGTTACCCAATGTGTGTTCTTTCAATTTTTTTAGGAGAACTCACTCCCAGGGAATAAGGGAGACATGCAGTATCAGGATAAAAACTGGACCCGTCCAAAGGAGCCTCTGCATCTTCATCTGTCTGGTCCTACCGTCACTTGGAGCTTTCAGTTGTTTTCATCAATTGGTGCTCCTCTTTCAGTGTTTAAAACCGAACTTGGGTTGATTGTGTGGAAACTGTCTACTACTATAGTAGGTTTCCAGCCCTATTCAATATGAGTTAAGTTTTATTAGATATCTGTTGTATGTCAAAATAATCATCAAAGGAAAAAATAAGAACTTCCACTCATAAGGCCTCATATTATGTCAAGGAAGGAGAAGCATAAAACCCAATTCTTAAAAAATTTGGGTCACACTTGGCAATGCTCAGGGCTTACTACTGGCTCTGATCCCAGGGATCACTCCTTTCAGTGCTCAAGGGACCACATGGGATGCTGGGGATCAAACCCAGGTTGACCTCATGCAAGGCAAATCTATATTTTTAAAGATAAGCTAACATATTTTGTGTGCGTATGTATATATATATATATATATATATATATATATATATATATATATATATATATATAAGAGGAATCTTAGTCTTGGTTGGAGTTAGCATTGGAGAAGTGGGAGAAACCTTCATGGAGAACTAACTAGGTTTTAGCAGTGGCTGAAGTCTGCAGAGCCTGGGACTCCCATGCACTGAGCCCCCTTAGCGCTCCCACCCAAGGCTGGAGGACCTTTGTCATTCTCATGTTCTCTGGTGGGAACAGAAGCTCTGAAGGAAACTTCAGCAGTTCTGATGCCTGTAAGTGTAAGAGCCTCCTTTATGCCTGGTGCTCTGGCGAAGATTCCTCAGGCAATATGTTGAAGA